>CYKH01001435.1:24484-88165 GCA_001460835.1 Bodo saltans
GCCACCAGTGGACCAACACCACAGAGTGCGGGCATCGAGTTGCTGTCCTTCTCCCAATTCCAAGCGACACCACTGTGCGGCCTTCAGCTCGACGTTCTTCCCACCACCGCAAGAAACTTCACGCGCAACGATGCGCTCAACCCGCCCGTAACAGCAGTAGACGCAGTTCTCATGACGGAGGTCACTGCAGCGATTGCCACCAACGCCACCTTCGTCCATGACCTCAACACGTGGCTGCCCAACACTGTCTTTAGGGGCGTCCGTAACTTCCCTGCGATGGTTCCCAACGACGAGGTGCCCACTATCGACGCTACCTTGTTCACCACCGCCACAGCACCAGCAGGGCAGGTGGAGACGACAAACGTGAGCGTGCTGGTAATTGGCGTGTCTTCTAAATTCCACGCCATTCGATCCATGGCGATTTGGACTGAGGCGATTGCCCTGAGTCCGCTGTCCATATTCCTACCCATCAACTGGACCTCCAATGTGATTTACCCGTACAGCTTCTCCGCAGCAATGGTCCCGTTCGAGTACGAGGACGCGATGAAAGAAACGAAAGATTACATCACGCAGCTGAGGGCTGATAGTGTTGCTACCTACGGAGCGACGCATCAGTTGTACATTGTGGGTAGCGGTGTGGGTGGAGGCATAGCTCAGATTATGGGAGCACAGGCGCACATCAACGCCATCGGCATCAATGCACCAGGCGTCTCCGATGTCATTGGAAAGTATGACATCTCTCGAGAGGATTTTGCACAGTACTGCATGAGCATTGCGAACGACGATGCGGCGCTGACAACGGTGGGAGGCGTGTATGACAGATCCACATACGAGGTGGACTGTGGGAAGGACGCAGACACGTGCCAAGGAATATCGTACCTTGCTGCGCGTTTGTTGCAAAATTGTGAGCCTTTAGGTAGGAGGCATAGCTAAGATTGGTTGCGTCGTTTGTGTTCACTCTCCCCCACCTCTTCACCCCTCCCTGCCTCTTTGCTAGAAGATTTACCCGCCCCTTTCCACAATAGGTTTTTGGCCCTGTTTTTGTTTCAGAATTAGTAGGAAGTGATGACAGACCCATTTGGTTTGCAGAAACGATTGCGGTCGCACACAACACCTTCTTTTTTCAAGTCAGGTGTCAGCAAAATACACTTGCCGTTGCTGCTTGTCGTTCTTTGGTGTACATGTGTCGTGTCGGCGGCGTGCACTGTTGAATCGAATTCAAAGTTTTCATGGAGCGATGCCACGCTGCAAGATTGCACATCGGTAACGTTGTTTGGCGATGTGGATCTGAGATGAATGGCTCCTCGCTCCAAGATGCTCCAGCACGGATTGACGTGAAAGTAAGGTTAGATGACAATGTGCATACAATTGATCGATTGTCGATACGTATTGCAAATTTTCCAAAGTCTGTGATGCTGTCAGTGTCTGTTAAGCTTGACCCTACCACCGCCGTCTTGAACAGCGACTTGAGCATGATGAATATTTCCAACCTTGCAATGCGACGCTCGTCAGTTTTCATAGCAATCACTGCAGATGAGACCTTAAACGTGACTGTTCTGCTAAGCAATGTAAAGATTGGTGGAACTCTTCCAGAAATTGAGGCGACATCGCAACCAGACGGATTGGTCGTGGTGACTGGTACGACAAACTGCGTCAATGTCACCATTTCTATGAAGAACAGCGTCGTGGCTCCTCTTGTGTATGCAAACTACGCAATGGTTCGACTTAGCGGCCACTCCACCACACACTGCAAGGTTGAACTGTTGTCGACTGTCGTAAACTGGATTTTAAACTGCACAGGCACCCGAGCAAATGGTTGTGCCAGATCTCCAGTGGAATCGTCGAATACTGACGTGCTTTACATTTACACAATGAACGAAGGGTTGTTGTTGTCCTCAAGTGTGCGGATTGAGAGCTCTACCATTGCTGTGCGTAGCCTTACTGATACCACGTCCCAGTCCGGATTCGCCTCAACTGTGATTCGGGTGACTGGGGACTACAACAAGAAGCGTTCAAGTTTGCGGCTTTGCAGTTTTTCGATCACTAACTCAGATGTGTCGCTGCACATGACGGAAATGGCAAACGGAATCATTGTCGCCTACATGCTTGGAGGGGCGAACCAAAGTCTATTTATCGTGGCAAACGTATCAAGCAACGTGTCTCTTCAAGGCGATGTGCCGCGTGCTCGCGGTCGGAGTGTCTCACTGATTTCTGTCCTCTACGAAGTCACATTGTGGGAAAGCCGCTTCTTGGTGTCGAATGTAAGCTTGACGGTTCTGCTGTCGCCTGGTAGTGCTGGGCCAGCCCTTCTTTGTGCGCCTGCTGCGAGCTACATGATGTATTGTCTCGACGCCATTGCAACTGTCGACGTCATCCAGCTTGGGGAGGCTTCGTGCGTAGAGGTCCTCATTGGCGACGTTTCTCTACGCTCATGGATTCGATCGGGTTTCGTGGTGGGACTGCAATTGGTGAGTCCAGCAATTACCTTTCCTATTTCTGTGATCAGCAGCTGTATGGTACGAATTCCGGTGGCACTCAATAATTCTACGGTCCGCCTGGTTCGTTCTTCGCACTCCGCAGTGATCGAGAACGTTACGTTTGCGACCCCCAAGGGCCAGGTAGTGCTTCCTGGTTCAGCCGGCGTTATTGTTGGTCTTTTTTATATCGCGGGAAACGTGACGAACAGCATTTTTGCCGTGAATTCGAGCTCTCACTTCTCCAACTTTCGTGGCTCGTTGTTTGGCGATGTTGCAGAGAACTATGCCGACATTGTCGAACAATCATCCCTCGTCACGTTTAATATCACGTGTACCACTTGCCGTGTCTTGAAAACTTATGTTGTCTCTCTAAACTTGCCGGGCATGGCGCTTGGGTACTTTTTTCCCCAAGAAGTTTCTGAGATGCAACACTTAGAATTGTCATTTACATTGACCAATCTGACCACAGTTTCAACAGATCTCCGCCATTCATCAGTGTATGCAGTTTCGTTCGTGTTCGCACCTTCGAGGATCGTTGCTTCCACTATTGTCGTCACAGGTTGCGTCGTTGAGACGAGCGCAGAAATATCATCATTTTACTGCATGATTGGCCCGAGCGCACTACAATCTGCTCGGTTTCAATTTCTAGTTGACGCAACACAATTTTTCATCGTCAACGTGACACCGCCCGGCCTCCTCTTTTCCCCAGCCATGCCACTTCCTACCCAAACGACACTAGGCTGCAATAGTATCAACCGACTTCCGTTTCCCTCGCCAAGCACATTCGCGTGGCTTCCACACGCCATGCAACGAGATCTACTGTCTGCTTTCAACAGAACGCATCAATCAAATGATACGGTTAGTGTGTTTAGAATTGATCAAACGTTACTTGGATTTCGTAGCATTGCCGGTTGTGACGATTTCAGCGGTCCCCACCCGACACTTGCACCAAATGACGATGATGAACATGTGACTCCTTCCGTGTTAACCGCTCAACAATCTGCTGTTGCCGCGTTTTTTGGTGGAGCTGACGCACCATTGCTAATTGGCGTCTTGAGCAGCAAGTGCGGTGGTGCGTCTGTTTCATTTGGCAGAGTCTTCTTGTCGCCCTTCTACGCTCTAGGCGTTGCGGCCTCTGTTTTCGGCAACATTGTAATTATCGCTGTCGCACTTTGTCTCCGCGCCAGTGCAGTAAAGATTCACATGAGAGACACTCATCAACAGGATCTTCTGAAACGCATCGTGTTATTTGGCCGTTTTCGCATTCCACTTTATCCCATGCATCGCTTTCCTAACTGGGATGTATCTGCCTGCAGCTTTCTCTTGCAAGGGACTTTGTTCTACTCTGCTCGTGGCGTCTCTGATGAATCGAGTACCACTGCAGATGTTGTTGCTGGGGCTATTGGCGTCGTGTTCGTTGTTACTGCTGTTCTTGTGTTGGTAGAGCTTCAACGTGAAAGTCTCCATGCAGCTCAGTTCCATTTTCAACGCTATCGGCGCCACATTCGTGAGAAGCATCGCTCGACGTTATGGAGATGCTTTGTGCCGTCAGGAAGATGGGGGCCTCATGCGACGAGGTTGGCGCTAGGCTCCTTGCGGGCATCTACCTCAACTCACACCACTGGACGGGATTCATGCGCTGATGTGCAGTTTGTCCTTGCACCGCTGCTCTTTCAGGTTATCTTTCAAGCACTGATGGGGATCGATTTTCGAGGCAGCAAAGCTGGATGCGGCATTGCGTTTCTGTCGGCAGGATCTTGTTCGTTGGCGTTGTCACTCTTCTTCATGCTGTCAAAAAGGAACCGCAGCCACCTTTTTTGTATCGTTCAGGTTACATCTTTCGGAGTTCAAACGCTTCTGCTATTTGCCTTTGCCGCTGCAATATTCACTGATCAAGATGAGGCTGCTCGCAGTTTTGTGATTGCAACGGCGTACGCTGTGTCTGTGGCTTCTGTTGTACGAATGTGCGCGACCATAGCGACGTTTGTCTGGGAGTCGAAGCAGCCGACTGGTGCTCTCGAAAATTCAACGGCAAAGAAACCATCTAGTGATGGTACTATGATTTCCAAACACAAGGAACCTACGCTGTGGCGTGTTGGTTCACAATACCATTCACTGCAATTACTGGTGAATGAGATATGTTTTTCTCGCGTCTCCCGGAAAAAGTGATTTAATATTTGTTGTAATATACATTCCTCTGAATCGCAAGATTTTTTTTTGACTTGCGGTTTCTTGTTAACCTTGTAAACCATCACCTTTTTCCTTCTGCAACCAACGAAAGCTGCAATGTCCAACACAGCCATACTAATGCAGCTCGGCCAGGCGGCCATGCAGCATCAAGACACTTTGGAAATCGTCAAGGCGCGCGTCGGAATCACGCACACCTACTTTGATTGTTGGATCTACGGCTTTTTAGAAAACAAAAACTTTGACGTCGAGGAAACCGTCGCGAAACTGATTCGACGGGACGCGATGGAACGGAAGGAGCTCGCGTCGTACGATATCACCGACTACATGCGAGAACAAATGGCCAAGGGCATTATTCAACTGATCGGTGATGACAAGGAGGGCCGAGTCACCTTTTATATCGTCACCAAACGAGACTTTCCCACGTCCAAGAGACGCGAGGAAAACAAGCGTAATTTTGATATGTGGCTGAGTTATGGCACACGGCTTCGCAAAGAGAACCAAAAGTGCCGAATTACAATGTTAGTGAACCAAACCGACGCCAGCATGTGGTCCAACACCGACATGACGTTTCAGGCCGATGTTGCGCTACGCATCGCCAAGTATTACCCAGGCGCAGTGGACCGAATGTACATCTGTAAGATGAATCGTACTCTTGCTGCTGTGGCGAAGCCTATCTTCAGCCGCCTCCCAAAGGTAGTATCCGAACGTATGCGCATCTTTACCGAGTCCGACATTGAAAAGGGACGACTCTTAGAACTCTTTGACGAAGATGTGTTGCCCATTGCACTGGGCGGCAAGAACGCCATCGATGGTCCTTCTAATTGGAACCGGTTTGGTGAAATCATTACGCACCACTTCACCCAGTTGAAGACGGCTGTCGCTGACAAAGGACAGGGCGTAAAGGAGTGGGAGCTGGAGCAGCTTCTTAAGGAGCAGGAGTGCAGGGATAGTGTGAGCGACACTGAGGCGGCCCCTCCCCCAGTAGAACCTGCCATGAGCCGTGAGCTCCGTGCGCAGCATCACCGGAAGCACCGCAGAGCAAAGTCAGGCACACCGATTCAAGACGAGATGCTACAGAGTCTCACCATCGCACCGACAACAAGTGCAGGTGCATACCAATCAACCAGGTCAAGACCTTCACACAACCAACAACTCACTATTCAAGTTCAGAGCAATCATGAGGAGGGGTCCACCACGCCGCAGGACTTTGCGACAATGGAAGAAGCCACGGCGATTGACATGACAGACATGGGCACATTACTCTCATGCAACTCCACGTCAGACGACGAACTAGAGATGGGTAGCTACAGCCCTATTCAACGAGTTGGAGATGACGGCCGCACTCCCCAACAGAGATATTCAAACCCGAGGGTGGCGGAGTGGGCCCTTGGCACGCACAATCGAACCCTTAGCATGGCGCAAGCATCCGATGCCGTGGCCATGTTAGAGATGCATGAAGTAACGTTCCGTACAACGATTGAAGAGATGGAGGCAATGGAGCGGCTTCTGGTGATCGACCGCTTCGGTCCAATGGTAGAGGGGCAGCGTCAAGCTGACTATGTCGGTATCTTCGGCACCCACACGGTCATGAGCTACTTCCCTGCACCCATGCGCTCCGTGATTCGAGGCGTTATGTGGATTCTATGTGTTATCATGGCCTTTTACTTTTTGATGGCGACTGTCTTTGCCGCGTCCATGGGCGTCAGCATGATGGTGGCCTTCTTCGGCGGCATGTTTGCCCAGCCATACTACGTGTACCCGTACGGGTTTGCCTTGCTCATTACAGGATATCAAACGTCGATTCTGTGCGCCAGGGGCTACGAGCTGGTGCAGACAAGCTTCCGTGGCAGAATGTTTCATTGCCTTCGCCCATTAGGCCCTCGCGTTGGCCTCAAAGTACAAGTAGGACTCTTTATGATGATCAGTATTACGTTGTTCGTGGTGTTTTGTCGCTACGCGGCAGTCATTGACCCAGTGACAGGGATGCAGTACTCTATCGCCTGTGGTTGGATCATCTGCTCCGTCATTTTACTCCTGTACCACATCCTGTTCTTAGGCGGCCTAAGGGGCGACCCGTTGGACACGTACCACCGTCACTCCCTCGAAGACCATCAATACGCCCGACGCAATCAGAATATCTCCGCATTTTCTTTGTATCTGTTCTTCAACGTCACGGAGCAGTACGACGATGTCGACACCGCTACACGGAATGGGCAGGCATCTTACGTGTTCTACGCCTCCGTCCCGATTGTAGTAGCTCTGCTGTCTGGTGTTGCGTTCATGATCAGCGTCAACCAGGTGTTCATCATCGGCTGTGTGGCGGCGACGATTGTGTCCGCATTCCTTTGCAATTTCTTGACTGCAGGAGATTCTTGGGACCATAGTGCCACATTGCTGCGCCTTGCCGTGGCTTTCTCCTCTGTCTCATGGATGTACGTGTCCATTTCGGTGGGATTCTTTGGAACTTCTGCCGGATGGGGTGGCAGCCTCGCTGTGATCTTAGTGACCATCGTGGTGTGGATGTCCACTGCTATTGCTGCAGCTCGATTTTCTCACGGCGCGAGTTACCGCCAGTGGGCGTTCCGGTTTGGCTATCTTATTTTTGCTGGCCACGTCATTGCGTCCATTGTGATGCTCTTTGTAGAGCAGTGGAGGGCGGGTGTCCTTGTCATCGGACTCGGCATTCACTCTTGCATTTCCTTCTTCCGCTACGGGGCGATGTCCAAGGTAGGAACTGTGACGTGCATGGCTGGGTTCCTTGCTCTTGTGGTGGCGCTCATTGTCATTGGGCTGGAGTCTGACGCTTCTGCGTCGTACTCAACGCCCCTAAGCCAAACCATTCTACAGAACTTCACCTTTAGCAATGGTACCTCAGCTGGGGAGTATTACGACAACTACACCATGTACCCTGCGTTCACTGCGTGCCTCTCCAAGTTTGCTCCCAACATTGACATCGTCGCCATGGCTGTGCTCTCTGCAATATCCTACGCGAGTGTTCCTTCAGTCCTTGCAGCGGACCTTAACGCATTTTTCCCGACGTTTAGGCAAGTTTCCCTCACCACGGCGATGCCGTCTGTTGCCAACGCCCTAAGCGATCCGCAAGCCTTTGTCAGTGCAAAGGTATTTGAAGACACCACATCGCAGAATATTACTGTGCTGGTGCTGTCTAACGTGATCGGCTCCGACCAGAACATCAATCTCATGACTGGTCTTACCATGTGGCTTGAGGCCATGGCAATGACACCTGTTGGCATCCTGATCCCTACGCAGTGGACAGCAAGTGTCGTTCAGTCGATTGCAAAAGTCGCGACCGACATCTCGCCGCTTTCATGGAGGGGAACACTCCGGAAATTGTCGTCTGCTGTCGAGATGATAGCAGGGAACTACACTCCAGTTGCTCTTCGAGGGGGTTCTTCGAATGGCGCAGGGCACAACAGGATATTTGTTGTGGGTCACGATATTGCAGGGGGCGCCGCCGCTATTGTAGGTGGCCGCAGTAAACTTCGTACCATTACATTTGGCGCACCGGGAATGGTCTTCTCTGCGAAGCGTTTCGGTTTTGACTCCATTGATGAAATTGACCTTTCCGTCATTTCAGTTGTTGCGGACTCCAGCACGTTAGGGCTTGTGGGAGGCATTACAAAGAAAGCTGTTAAGTTAGATTGCGACTCACAGACGGACAAGTGTCGTCGTCCAATATTTTTTGTGGAGTCGCTTGAGCAAGCTTGCTACCCTGAGCATGCAGTGTAAGGACTATTTTTAGTGTCTGTATTGTTTTTAGAGAGTGAGAAAAGTGTGATCAAAGTGTGCACAGTTCTGGCTACCTATGCGAAAGTTACAGTCACCTTATTGTACTGATGCGACATAGAATAGACAATACATTTTCATTTTACTGTTAATGTTTTTTTTTTCTCTTTGATTATCGTTTAGAGAGACAGTGAAGACAGTGAAGACAGAAGCACAATAAACAATGGATCCTGATGGTAAATGGGCTGACCGAAAAGCTCAACGCGCTCCTCTTCCGCTAAAGAATGCAGGTCGTCGCGAAGTGACTGAACAAATATTATCAGGGAGGGCAACTGGAGCCAGTCCCAAAGGTCTCGTCGCACAAGTAGGTGGAGGACCTGCTCTGCCCGCTCGGAAACACAAAAAGAGCACAGGAGTGAAGCACCATCGTGCCCCAGAGAACACAACACTGCTGCCTGAGCTTGCTGATGATGCGTCTCAAGATGACTCCGTATCTTCCCCTTGGGGAGACGTTCTTCCTGTTGCCGGGAAGAAACTTAGCATTCCACCGCCCCTTGGTGATCTTCGTGCCGTCCCACTCAACCGAGGGGAGGAGGGGCCTAGCACGATGACCAAACTGAACCAAGACTACCAAGATGTGATGAAGAAGTTGAAGGATCAGAAGAAACTTCCGCATGAACGTGACGTCACCCCTCGTAGAGCTGGAGGAGGAGGAGCTGCGCACCGAAGTGGTAGCGCCGGCAGCAGCAGGAGGCACTCGGCACAGATCACGTCAGCAACGCCTGAGCCTGCTCCCTTGTCCCATCGACGATACACAGAGGATGGCAACGTCATTGCTCAACCGTTAAGTGCTCTTGCTCACCTCGCGTCCATTTCTGAAGGAGAGGACGATAAAGCCGAAGATCCGGATACCGACACCGGAGCTGAAGGAGCCGGAGGTGTGGTGGTCACTGGTCGCAAAATGGGGCGCATTCGCGTCGTGGTGCGGAAGCGTCCGTTCCGCGACGGAGAAACCGGCGACGACTGTGTGGAAGTCAATTCCCCGGAGATTCACATTGGCGCCCTGAAACAGCGAGTAGATCTCTCCGAGTACACTGAGAACCATGACTACTCCTTCGACAACGTCTTCTCTGAGAATGACCGGAACCCCAAAGTCTACGAACAGTGCGGTAGAACACTCATCGACACTGTCTTCGAGGGTGGATCCGCCTCGTGCTTCGCGTACGGTCAGACAGGCAGTGGCAAGACCCACACGATGCTGGGCAACGAGCAGGAGGACGGCATGTACATCATGGCGGCCTCTGATATCTTTGACCGTGTCCAACCGGAGCACCACGTGTTTGTGTCCTTGTACGAAATCTACTGTAACTCACTGTTCGACCTTTTGAACTATCGCACGGCGGTGGTGACGAGGGAGGACGCGTCCAAGAAGGTTAACATTGTGGGCCTCACGTGGCATGAGATCTCTACCGTTCACGACTTGCACGATATCATCGAAAGGGGCACCGTGCAGAGACGCACTGGTAGCACCAGCGGAAATGAATTCTCTAGCAGATCCCACGCAGTATTGACGATGACGCTGAGAGATGAGAAGCGGCCAAAGTTCTGTGGAAGTTTGAACATTGTAGATCTTGCCGGCAGTGAACGCGCCGCGGACACCGCAGGAAATGACAAGCAGACGCGGCTTGAGGGTGCTGAGATCAACAAGTCGCTGTTAGCGTTGAAGGAGTGTATTCGTGGGTTGGATGAGCGGAAGAAGCACATTCCCTTCCGTGGCTCCAAACTCACAGAAGTGCTGCGTGATAGCTTCGTCGGCAACAGCAGAACGATGATGGTCGCCACTATTTCCCCAAGTTCCGACAACGTAGAGCACACGTTGAATACATTACGTTACGCATTTCGAGTGAAAGGCCTTACCATTGCACAGGTGGATCCTAGCAAAGAGCGCAATGCCCCACGACCAGTAAGAGCGTTGATCCTACCCCCACGCCACAACCCGGCGGTGGCAGCAACGTGCCCTTCCTTCCTCCCATCATCAGAGAACGAAAAGACAAGAAACGTCGCACGAAAAGACAAGAAACGTCGCACGAAAAGACAAGAAACGTCGCACGAAAAGACAAGAAACGTCGCACGAAAAGACAAGAAACGTCGCAGCCGTGAACGGAAGCAGCGAAGTGCTGCAAATCTTCTCACGCCGCGTGCAGAGCAAATTGAGGCGGTGGAGCAAGGCTTAAAGAATGATATTCAAACACTTCGAAGCGAAATGGAGAGAATCGCAAGTGAAAAGGACAAGAAGGTTGATCTCTTAATGGAGCAAAACGACAGATTAGAGAAGGAGTTGCGTTTGATGCGCAGAATGTTCAAGAAAATCAACTTTGAGGCACTTGCACAAGAAGACGGTGAGCTACTCAGTTACAAACTAGAAGATCTTTGAGGGGAAAAGCTACACACGACTGGAATGTGACATTTCGTAGAGTACTATATTTTTTGCTGCCAAATACGATACAACTTACCCGAACGCACAATATACGTTGATTTCCTCCAAATTTCCTTGCTTTTTTTAACAGGCCCAGCTGTTTGTCGATTGTGGCGGAAAGTTCGTTTTTAATTGTCCTTGCGTTTTTTTCTTCCCCAGGAGCAAGAGGAGGTCAACATAACCACCTACAGCATATGCTTAAACAAGCGTTGCGTTTTGACGTGTTCCGTATTGTGCAGGACCGTGAGCGCCACCTCACACCCGCCACATCCGAAGGTGCAGTGGTCAGTGCCGTCACGCTTGTTCTTATGGCCCTGCTGATTCTGTACGAGACTGTCTGCTTCTTTCAGGCGGACATTCGCAGTTCCATGACGGTGGACAGCAACTCCTTCCACAAGGAGCCTGTGAACTTTAACATCACGTTTACCAAGATCCCCTGCCCCCACATGGTCGTCGAGATCTTCGACCCTCAAACTGGGGCGCGAATTCCAGAGTTAAGCAATTCTATCGAAGTGGAATACAGCAGGGTGCTGCAAGAGTCGCCGTCGGTGGTGATTGGACAGTACCATCCCAATATGGGCATGCTGAACCTCAACCCCAACGCTCCCCTTGAAGGCTGCCGCATGGCAGGGTCGCACTTCTTGGTGAATGTGTGCGCGGTGGTGGGCGGCGTCTACACGGTGATGGGATTTGTGGCCACTTGGCTGGAGTCCGTCACCAAAAGAGTGGCGCCTGCCGTCAAGAGGATGCGGGGTGCTGCGAAGAAGGATTCAAATTAGTGAGTAGGATGACGGAAGATTATGTGTGCGCCGAAAAGAAAACCCAACCCTTTACCACCTTTGTGTTGTTTCCTCATCATTCGTGGCCTTCTTGCCAGTTGAAAAAATCATTTGTGCTTTTGGATTCTCATCTTGTGTAGTGGAATAACCACACAGCAAAGAATTGTCACATTAATTTTGACTCTAAATCTAATCACACCGCCTTGTCACACCAATTAATAAGATCGTGTCAGGGATGCCATCTGCAATTGTTGATGCGATCAAAGCATCACTCCTAGATGGGACTTCTCATTCTTGCGCACAGTTTGAAGAGAACCATTTCTGCGTCCTGCGGCCACAGAGTGCACCGTTTGCTCCGCTGTTGAAGGAGCTGAAGCATTGCTTTGACACGGTTGCCAGAGTTCCAAACCAAGTGGAGTTCTTGCTCTCTAGTGGCCCCGTCAGACTCACCAAGCCTGGTGTGTTTGAGTGTGACCTGCACAATGACGCGCATCGATCGAAGCTTCCGTTGTTTTCGTTGATGATGGAGGAGTCTCTGGGACCTTTAGTGCAACTCTTCAAGGAGCACCTCCCATCCTTAGCAGATTTGTGTGACATCAACAATGTGGCCGATGCGAAAACCCACACAACGTTGAAGTTACAGCTGAATACAGGTGGAAGCTTCCCGTGGCACTACGACAACCCTGGAGTGCCCAACAAGAGAAGACTCACAATGGCAGTCTACCTGACAGAACACTGGGAGAGCTGCAATGGAGGTGAGGTTCTCTTTCAGCCCTTCTTGAAGCCTGAGGTCTCCGTAAGCCCGCAGTATGTTACCGTTGTGCTGTTCCGCTCTGACACCGCGTTGCACGCCGTACGGCCTTTCCACGCATCTCCAGCATGCCCTGCTCGTCATTGCTTTACGGTGTGGTTCGATGGGGCATCAACGAACACTGATGACGATGTCAATTTGCGTGCAAAACACCTCTCGATGGAGTCGCTCCCGTTACTTCAGTCCACTCCGTTGCAAAGGGTTTTATCACGAGCAGTGTACGATGAGGAATACCGTTCGAGGCTGGCGGAATGCTTCGGCGGTCCAAATTGTCGAGATGCAAGAGTTGCAGTGGCGATGCACGAAGCACATCTCAAGCCGCTGCTTGCGAACTCTGCTGTCGCGTCATTTGTTGCAGTACTTCGAAAAGAAAAGGCGCAGCTGTTGGCGAGCACCAGCGCTCATTGAATTTTGATAACATTCAGTAATGCTGCGCTTGCTGTTGAACGCGCAGCTTTCTAAGAATGCATGATGACGCTTTTTGTTCTTGCTTTCATCTTGCCAAGGGAGCTATTATCCACTGCAGCAGCTACACATGATTCGGCAAACTTTTTCAACATGGCTGAGTCGCAACGAACCGTTTGCGGCTGCCTGTCTTCTAATTCTGTGCGCAGCTTTACAAACCTCTGCAACGCATACACACGCGCACACAAGGACTGAGTCACGCCAAGTCGTGCCATACGTACAACACACCAAGTCAACGCACACGCGCACAATGTCATGCCCCCTTGATCGACCTCCCCGCAACCTCACTTGCCCCATTCCTCAGTTGTCCAACATCACTTTGTACGATGAGCCAATGGTGAACGGGTCGTATCAAATCAACAAATACAACAAAAGTTGGGACATTAATTGGTACGCAGAGTACAATCAGTCGATTGATGGGGTGGGGGAATGCGGCAACGTGACCAACCCGCTCAATTATTTCTCTCGTGAGTGCAACTGGACGCTGGCGTGCAACATTCCAAATGTGACCAATGGTTCCGTGACGTTTCACAACTTTACCGTTGACCTCTCCACGCCGTTCTTCAGTGCGTTGAACTCGGTGTACATGAACCTTACGTTTTACGTCCAGCACAATGTGACACAAGACTTTGTGCTGTACTACAGTATGGTGGTGCCGATTACACAAATTAAGGTGGCGGGGCAGATTCATAATTACGTCTTCCCCAGCCTCCTAAAAGGTACGGTCCCAGGCATCCCCCTTGGCCAAGCGTACTTCCTCACCAGCAACTGGACTGAGCGGGCAAAGATCTCCGCGCGGTTCTACACGGACAATACTTCCGATGCCACTGCGCAGAGGGCGCTCAAGGACATGGGCATTTTCCTCAACATGCATTTTGAGTGCGACTCCATTTTGTACAACGTGACTGTCTACACGGACCCTGACATCGGACTCATCTTGGCGCTCGCTCTTCCGTTCGGTCTGATCGCGCTGATCATGCTGGCCGCTTTCTTGAAGTACAAGTTCCCTAACATGTGTGACTGCTGCAAACGCAACAACGATGGCAGCGACAACTTTGATGACGACGAGGCCATTTTGGCAGCCGCCCGAGCAAAACGAGAGGGCCGTGACCTTGCGCAACCAATGGTGGACATCAAGGATCGTGCGGGTATGCAGACGTGGCTAGACCAAGCTGAAGACGTCGTCGAGGACTTGAACAAGAATTGTTTGTACTTAGAAGAAGCCAAGGCCGACTCGCAAATGAACAAAGGCTTCGACGCCTTAGAGAGAGCGGGCGACAACCCAACGTTAGGATCTCACAGTGCTGGGTTTATTGGAGGACGGCAGCTGTACGCCGCTGGTGCAGCTTCCGGCGGCGTGAAGGTCATAGATCATCGACCTACCATGCAAACAAAGGGAGGCGGTGACGATGATGTGGTGCTGTAGGTCCACACGCAGCTGATTGAACATTAGAAATATCCTTGTGCAGGCAAAACCTCGCTATGAGAAGAAAGCACCTTGATGCTCCTTACCAAAGACAGAAATCCTCCTGTATCTTTTGGTTCTGTTGTTGTTTGTATTTTCTGTGTGGTGGAGTTGTGACTTCACAAGCTCGCTCGATGCAATGAACACTAGGCGTACATGTGTACTTCTAGTTTCTTGATTTCCCCCTCTTCTCTTTTCGCCCCTCCCCTTTTCGCTCGCTACAGTCACCTCGCCCATGTTCCAATGCCCCTCTACTTTGTCAGTCGCGAAAACTTCCTTTTACTCAGTTTAAGTAGAAAGCTGTTTCATAAGGGTGTTTTGCGTAGCTCTTGATGTTTACTTCTAGCGATTCAAAGGAGATGAATGTACTACTGTTCCTGTTACTGTCCTCATTGGCATCGTCACTAGTCTTTGCTGCCTGCCCCATCACCATCAATCCAGTGACCGTCACTATCACAGATGTTGATGTGCAGGGCACCTCAGGACGTGCCCAAATTCAAATGCTCAATCTCCTCGTCAACATCACGCCAATTACTGGGAGCTCGACTGTAGACACATCTGTCGGGTTGGTGGCTGCCCCTCTAACATCAGGCTACGCGCCAAGTGGGTTAGCTGGAAGTGAGAGTCCGCAAGGTTTCTTTCTCCGCTACCTCCTTCGGCGTTGGCTTTTTTGGCTCTCCTTCCACAACGCAGTGCGACGCGACCGTCTATGCAGGCACTGTGCATGTGGTGAGCACGAGCAACGAGGACAGCATGAAGGCGTTCACCTTGGCAACTTCGTTCGTGTGCATGATTCTCACAGCCATTGGTTGGAGGCACCCCGGAAAGGCAATCGACGCCCAAACGATGGTTGCCATGTCCTTTACCTTCTGCGCAGAGCCACATTCCCGCTCCTACACAGGAGTAGAACGTATCCTCGCTCCGTTTGCCCTATCTTTGGATATCGGTGGGATGCTCGCAGGTAATGCAATTGCCATTGGTGCTGTTTGGATCATAGGGTTTGCACTAACGATGATCGTTGGCAAGTCGCGAAACGCCAAGTCTATGGAGGAGGCTGGCAGCTCGGTATTTTTTCCTCGAGTGCCCTTTCTGTTTATGATGGCGCTGTATCAAGGGACAACATTTTGCGCGGTCCGATCGATTGCGCACGGATCGTTGAACAGCAACTCTGGCCAGCTCGTTGGTGGTATTGTTGGTTCCATTGTCTTTATTCTCGTCGTTCCTGCCGTTACGTACTTGTACTGCCTACGTGGGGTCCATGGTGAGTTCCACGCCTACAACATCGACAACGTCAATTTGATTTGGAAGGTGTTTGCACCGAAAGGGCAGTGGCTACCCAAGACGGTCAGGCACGCAGCTGGTGGCGTCGTTGGTTACATGAGCCGCGAGGAACGAATCTTTGGCATCTTTATCTTTCTTTCACCAATTACGTCCGCCATTATTCTTTCCGTCGAGCCATCGGACGCCACAGGATGCATGGCGCAGTACATTGCGTTTGTTGCGATGCAAATTGTCATGGTGCTGCTTAACACGTGGTTCTCCCCTTGGCGCACGACTACAGACAACGTCCTCACTGTGTTATCTCACATTGCACTCTCTTGTACCGGCGCCATTTATGGCATGAGCCTTGACCAACAAGTCGACATCTATGGCCTCATCGTCCCACTGTGTATCCTGCTGGCGCTGTGTTGGCTGCGCGTCGTGTCTGACATTTTATCCACGCTCATGGATCACAGTGGGCTGGACTTGGCAGGACGACTGTTCTACTGGCACGACGGCACACGTGGTGACATGGACAATATCTACCAAGTTAAGGAGGAGCCCAAGAATGAGTTTCCAGATCCCCTTCTGCCAGAGGACGACGATCAGCAAGAGGCGATGCGCTGGACTTGGCAGGACGACTGTTCTACTGGCACGACGGCACACGTGGTGACATGGACAACATCTACCAAGTTAAGGAAGAGCCCAAGAATGAGTTTCCAGATCCCCTTCTGCCAGAGGACGACGATCAGCAAGAGGCGATGCTGAGTCCGTTGGCTGCGTTCCCAAGCATGACAAAGCCGGCGCTGAAACGCGACGAGACCCTTCACAATCTTCTTAAATCTCCCATTCATGCACCCAAGTCACCCCCGCAGGCAATGACGTCGCCTGGTTCTGTCATTGACGATCCTTTTGCAGATGACAGTGACGACCCCTTCGCAGACAATTCTAAAAAGGAGCCCAGCATGGCAACGACTGTGTCCGTCAACGATGCGTTTGATGACGACCCATTTGCCGACAATGGCTCTATGGCCGCCAAGCCTGAAACACCAAAAGTTGCCCCTGTGGATCCCCCGAAACCTAAGTCTAAGTTCGCTGGTATTGCAAAGAAACTTCTCTTGGCTGCAAAGTTCAAGAAGAGCATCGACGAGAAACAAGAGCAGCGCGCTCAGAAAGAAATGTTCGGCGATGAACTTCTGCTACTATACGACTCTCCCTTCAGTAACCTCTTCGTTTTCTGCTACCCGCTGCAGTTGCTACAGTTGGAGCAAATGGGCTTCGGTGACGAGAACACAAGATTGAATCCAATGGCTCAACATGGTGCTGCGAGTGCCTTCAGCGACAACCAAGCGTTGAAGAACAAAGCTGGAAAGGTGATCGGTGGAGGTGACCTCGCCGCCAATTTTAAGACAAATGCTGCGGAGGAAAAGGTGGACAGCGACAGCGTCGCCGTGTACCGCGTGGAGTTTAGTACCACCAAGAAGAAAATGAATCTTGTGGAGCAGGACGAGAAAGAGTTTGGGTCCTTCTTTGACGGTGACTCCTATGTTGTGGTCAGCACACGTATTCCTCGGCCCACTGGCCCCTCGAAGGTCACACGTGACATCTTTGTGTGGAAGTCATTGGAGAAGCAAAAGACGATGGGCGACGTCAACGATGTGTTGGAGCAAATGGGCTTCGGGGACGAGAACACAAGATTGAATCCAATGGCTCAACATGGTGCTGCGAGTGCATTTAGCGACAACCAAGCGTTGAAGAACAAAGCCGGTAAGGTGATCGGTGGAGGTGACCTCGCTGCCAACTTTAAGACAAACGCAGTGGAGGACAAGGTGGACAGCGACAGCGTCGCCGTGTACCGCGTGGAGTTCAGTACCACCAAGAAGAAAATGAATCTTGTGGAGCAGGATGAGAAAGAGTTTGGGTCATTTTTTGACGGTGACTCCTATGTTGTGGTCAGCACACGTATTCCTCGGCCCACTGGCCCCTCGAAGGTCACACGTGACATCTTTGTGTGGATTGGTCAAGTCTCGACCCCGGATGAAATTCGTGCCGCAGTGTCGGAGGCGGTAGGTTTGGATTGCACCTTTAGCTCTGACTTCCTGTTCCTGCGTTGCTTTCCGCCGGTGTTCTAGTGGTCTTAATAAGTTTTACGACTTTGGTGTTCGAAGTGCAGCAACAAAGGACTTGTCTGCTAAGCTTAGTAACTCCCACCTCACCTGCTTCTCCCTCCCTGCGTCCGTGCCAACATAGTGCATGTGCCACTCCCGCGGGCGTTCTACTTGGAATGGGAACACGGAGGATACATCGACTCCCTAGACGACGGTGACGTGTTTGTCTTTGACTGTGGCATCGACGTGTATATTTTCCAAGGTTCGTCGTGTTCTCCTTTTGAACGTGAGCACGGCCGTCAGTACGGTGAAAAGTTACGTTCGTCTCGTGCCCAGTGCACTGTACAAGTCGTCACTCAAGAAAACGCACCGGACCGCTTCTGGAAGTCTCTGGGTACGACACGTAAGGTGGGACAGGCCGCGACGCTGAAGCGCTTAGAGGATTTCCTTCATTCGAACATTAACAGGATGTGGGTGGTCAAGGGCGCCAAGGAGTTTAAGCTGGAAGCGTCAGGGGATGATGTATCGGTGTCGGCACTCAAGTCCAACAGTGTCATGATTGTTGACCTGTGCAGTGTGATCTACGTTTGGATCGGCGCCAAAGTGTCGCCGTACAAGGAGCAGCGTGATGCTGCCCTGCAGCGCGGTGTGGAGTATTTAGAGAAACATAGCGATAAGAAAACACCTCTGATTCGTGTGCTGGAGGGCAATGAGGGTGAAACGTTCAAGGACATGATGCCTGGTGGCAGCGACGACGACGAGGATGTGGACTTGTAATGTCGCCATGAAGATGATTTAAAATGTGCTACCCCTTTCTCTCCTTCCCCATCTGCCTCCCTATGATCTGCAGTGGTTGTTGTTGTACATGCGTTAAATGCATTGACCAATGGTTTTCGATTGAAGTTACGTTCCTTTCCGTACGCTGAAATACTTTTCGCTTTATTCTTCTTTGCAGTAACGAACCTATGGCTGCTAGTGCCTCATGGTCCGAGCAGCTTCATCAATTCCTAAATGGTCGGCTCAGGACAACATCCTATAAACATGCCGTCAAGCAGCACCCCCTTGTTCTCATCCCCCAAGTTCCTCTGCATACGCAGCACATTGTGGATGGCATCGTGCTGGCCATTGTAGATAGAGGTGATCGATGTGGACGGGAGACGTTTCTTACCATTTGCAACCACCTCAAGTCTTGCTGGGGACGATGGTTACAAGTGATGCAGTACGTCACCGAAAACGCAGGCAACTCCATCAGTCATGAGGACAACGATGCCCACCAACAGCGGCGCTTTACGTACGGTGCCATGGCTGCACTACAGGATGTCCTCCTTGCATGGTACGTTGTCGACGCAGTGCTGAAGCTGCCCCTTCACACACAAGCGAAATCAACTGGGAAGCATGCGCTGCCCCCTCCTGTCGTCTGTTCGCTACTTCTCGAGGAGCTTGCCACGCTGCTCCCCCACCACATGCCCCTCTTTTGTATGACGACACTTAGCACCAAGTCTCCTGTTATTGTCGCTGCGTTACTTGAGTATTGGCACAGATTTGAAGACATGATCACCTCCTGGTACTTGCCAACAATGCACGATACATTGCAGGCAGGGAGTGGTGCTCTGCGCCGATGTGAGGAAGTGGTGAAACGGCACCTTCTGACCGCTCAAAATCGTGCGACCGATGCAGCGCATTCAGCGCCAGGACTATTGGTGTCTATGTCGACAACTACAAGCCAAGGCATCGTCCGTGGTTCAGCTCGCACGGATCTCATGAGCATCATCCGCAATGCTTTAGCGGGGGGCTCCACTCAGCATCATGATGGGCCTTCTAATGCAGCAGCAGCAAGCACCAGCAGTGCTGCGGGCCCCGCCAGCAGCGCTGGGAGGCCGACGGGTAAAGCCCTTGTGGACATATTCATTCAACAAGCATTTGAGAGATCACGAACGGCGCTAAGCTGCAAACAATGTGGCGCGTTGTTTCCATCGGAGGGTGGACTGATGAGTCACTACGCCACTCACTTCTCCACGAAAGAGCAGCGAGACACCGACACTGCTGTAAGGCTGCGATTCCCCTCCGTTGAGGATGCGTTGCAGCATTGCCCGTTTACAAGTCGCCATGCAGGCGGTGCATCTTCGCAAGCCGTGAAGTTCTTCTGCAAGACAACTGAGGCGCATAAGCCCTTCTTTTTGCCAACGGTGGCTGTGCGCAAGCCTGAGTTGGGCGACGACGGTGAGAGAGGAAGCGCAAGTTCTGCAAAACGACCTCGAGGAACCGAGGGTGTTGTGATTACAGACATCGCCACTATGTACCATTGCGTTGTGTGTCGGGAAACGATTCGACCGATGCAAGATGTGTTCTCCCGAGACTGGGTGTTGCCGCACTGCGTTCAAGCAGGCTCAGGCGTGGCACATGAGGGGTGCCGTGTGGCGTAACGTTTTTCCTTGACTTGTTTAACAACTTCGTTTTTGTCTCGGGGAGGAGCTTGCCTTTTTGTTTGTTTGATAGCCTTTGTAACGGTACTTGAGAAGCATCTTAAGTGCATTACTCATCATGGCCCCTAAGAAGAATTTCCAAACAAGCAAGCCGACCACAACAAGCACGAACGCCCCTAAGCCTTCGGCTGCGGCGCCCACCGGTGGTGCAACCAGCAACACTGCAGGCGGTACTCAGTGGTCCAACGACGGTAGTGCTGCTGGCGG
This sequence comes from Bodo saltans, assembly GCA_001460835.1. NCBI lineage: Eukaryota > Euglenozoa > Kinetoplastea > Eubodonida > Bodonidae > Bodo > Bodo saltans. Next base: position 44,953 of record CYKH01001435.1, read on the forward strand.
CAACGTGCTGTCTTGGTTAGCGCAAAAGACCAACGCACCGACAGCCGGCGCGGCCGCTGCGCAGCCCACGTCGAAGGGTGCGATCGAGTACTTCAAGCAACAGCAACAGCCTGCAGCTGGAGGCGCTGTTCCAAGGCCTCGCTCACAGCAGCATGCCGACCCGACGGCACCGGCTGCTCCACCTGCACCAAAAGCAACTCCAGGAATCGGTTCCATTTCAGAGTTGGCTAAGCTCTTCCCCCAGCACACTGCTCAAGGCGGCCAAGCAAAGAAAGCGGCAGCACAGCAGCCCTCCACACTTCCGCAGCAGCAGCGAGTAGAGCAGGCAATGTTCACACCGCCAGGTGGCCCAAAGTCACGCGCAGCTCCCCCTCCCCCTCAACAACCACTCCCTGCAGCGCAGAGCGCTCCATCCGCCGACGCGGCTCCACAGACTCGTGCACAACGCCAGCAGGATGCCAAGAATCAAAAGAAGAATCAGCGGCAGCAACGTGGTGCTCAGCAATTTGAGGAGGCGCGCGCCAAGGCTGAGAAAGCGGAGCAGGAACATCAGAAGCGCCTCGAGACAGACGAAGAGTACCGCAAAGGCTTCGAGGACTTCAAACAGTTCCAAAAGACCCAACAGGCCACTCAAGCGCAGTTTTTTGCTCAGTACGAGCACCAAGAGCAACTCCGTGTTGCACAATTTCAGCAGGAGCGACTGGATATTCCCGTGATTCTTGACCTGGTAGAGCAGCATGATGTGGTGTTTATTTGCACGGACACTGGAAGTGGAAAGTCAACTTCCATTCCCAAGGCATTGTTGGAGGCGAACAACACTAACAGGATTGTGAGTACGCAACCCCGGCGCACAGCAACCGCGGCAATCGCGAACCGCGTCGCTAGCCTTCGCCGCGAGCGTGTTGGTGATGACGTTGGCTACTGGATTCGCGGCGAAAAGCGCGGCGATGACCAAACTCGCCTCTGGTACATGACTAGCTACACTCTTCTCCTTCACTTGTTGAACCATCCCCTGAACCCTCCGTTTACGCACATTATCCTGGACGAGTTCCATGAGCGCCAGCCTGACGTAGAAGTGACAGTGGCATTGCTCAAGTTGTGCCTTTTGCACAAGACAGCCAAGTTTAAGCTGATTCTCATGAGCGCGACTCTGAACACGGATGATTGGCAGACGTACTTTGACGGGCTGACGGTTGCCACATACAAGCAGAGTGAGCCGGAGCATCCCATCCACGACTACTTCATGGAGGATGTTTGCAGCATGCTCGGCATGCCCCATGTGCCGCCTATTGGCCTCACCCAGAATGTCGTCGATCAGCAACTCCTCGAGAAGCACCTCTTCACCGCCCAGAATCTGATCATGAACTTAAACCACTGCGTCAACCCCGAGCACAGCATTCTTGTGTTCCTCCCTGGACGCGCTCAAGTAGAACACTTCCAAATGTGGTTAGAGATGTCCCTCTCTCACCGCGTGGATATTATCCCGTGGCACAGTGCTGTCGAGCTCAACGTCATCGAGGCCGCCATTCAACGCCGCCCGTATGGCAAGCAGAAGATTTACCTGGCAACTGATATTGCCGAGGTCTCCATCACTCTGCCGGACGTTGTGTTTGTGATCGACTTGGTGCTCGTCAAGCGCCCTCAGATTCAACTCTCGCAGCCCGCCACTGTCATGTACCCCCCTCTGGTGGTGCAATGGATCAGCAAGGGTAGCGTCGCCCAGCGTCGTGGTCGTGTGGGCCGCGTGCAGCAAGGTTTCTACTTCTGTTTGCTCTCGTCCCCCCTTCTGCGACTGTTGCCAGACCACTCGGCCCCTCCTATTGAAAATTCCCGCATTGATGAGCTTGCCCTCCACGCCCTTCAGCTGGTGTCCAATCCGGCCGCTATCTTCAGTATCTGCCGAGGACAGCCCCTTGTACAGAGCATCGTGAACGCCATGTCCACCCTCACCCAATTAGGATGCATTGTCAAGAAGGACGGGCCCCACAGTGCCACGGAGCGAATTGAGGAGGTCCACACGAACGGCAGCTGGAGTCCCCTTATTCTGGAGGAGGCCAACAAGATTGTTGCAGAGGAGACTGGTGCTACCATTGAGGAGTACGAATTTACCTTCATCGGTCGTCTCTTGCAGCTGATCCCTGTCAGTCCCCAGCAAGGCATGCTAGTCTTTTACGGCTTTATGTCGGGCTTAGAGTCCCTGATGATCCTTGCCGCCGCTGTGACGAGTAGCCTGTCTCCCTTCCAGATTGTCCAGGAGCAGCAGCAGCCGCAGCAGCAGCAACGTGGCCGCAAGAAGCAGAACTATGACTCCGTGTCCCGCTCGATGGAGCAGACGGAGCAGGTGATGAAGGATATGACGGGCAGTGGCCTCCGCAGTGATATCGTTGCGATTATGGGTGCGGTCATCAAGTTCCGTCTGCAGCTCAATGAGCACGGAGCTGAGAGCCCAGCACTTCGCGTGTGGTGCCGCCAGAATCACTTGTCACTCGAGAAGTTATTTGCCATTGTCGACCTTGACGCCCACATCAAGTTCGAGCTGTCCACCTTTATTCCCTTCCGTGACGTCAGCGATCCACAGGTGCTGCTCTCCCAATTCGAGAAGGCTGCACCGATGGTAATGATTCTCACAAACGTCGCCTTCGCCGCACATGCGCTGGAGGTGACCAGCGAAGGCAGCACCTATGCTGCCACGAAGGAAGGTGCAGTAGGTTTGTTTACGGACCTTCGTGCCGTTCCTGACCTGCACTCCCCCAGCTGCCTCCGTTGGGAGCAGGGCGATATCGTCGTCCCGGTCTCCATCTCCCTCCACTACACGAGGATGCTGGTGAGCTTCTCCAACGCCAACCGATCCCCTAAGGAATTCTGGCTCTCTGTCCTCCTCTTCTCCCATCACGTCGACTACGCCATGTTTAGCGACGATCAGGGTATGTATGGTGTCTTCCGCCTCACCTACTGCGGCCGCTCTCGCCACGTGGAGGTGGATGGCCAAACTGCTCAGCTGGTGGTGGAGTTCCGCAAGCTGCTCTCCAACGTCTGCGCAACGCTTCGACTTCGTTACAGCCACAAGGACCAATTTGAAGAGGACTTTGACAACGAGGTGCTTGCTCCCCGTGGCCTGCAGACACTTGTTGCCCAGCAACGTGAAGTCATGTCTCAACTTGCCGGGAATTTCTTCGGCCCTCGCTTGGAGCAGATTGACATCTACGAGGTGGAGCACGAAGACGATGACCTGGACACCACGTCACTCCTGAGCTTTAAGATTTAACTGTCCAGCATTATGATGAGACGGTTTTATGTCGTTTTTCTTTTCCAAAGTGATGTTTCGCAAAGACGCGTGGGTGTCGTCCCACTTGTGTGTGATAGAGGTAAAGCGGACTGCGGTGTTGCCGCGTCTGGAGGAGAGGGAAGAGTTGACTAGGACACTTTAATTGAAATCAAAGAAAACACCCCAATACCACAAAAATTATGGCGAATCCCTTTTCATGCGGCTGTGACCTAGGAAGTTTGCTTATCAGCTGTCAACCTTTTCTTTCTCTCTTCTCACTTGTGATTGGCTTACAGCAGACATGAAAGGCAACAAAAAGAGGCCGCGTGATGGAGCCGGTAGCGAGACTACGCACGTTCCAGCTGCTGCCAGTACCGCAAACACCGAGAAGTATGACGCGTTTTTCCAGTTTTTACTCGGCGTTACTGAAAGGGAGTTCTTTCACACGTATTTTGAAAAGAAGCCCCTGCATTTTAAGCGTAGTGGCCCGGCAGATTTTTTCCGAAATACCACTCCACCGCTTTGCTCGAGTCCACTGCAGTGGTCTGGAGACCTGATGCGACGTGTGTGCCGAGACAAGAGTCTGATGTTCACTACCGACATTAACATTGTAAAGTACAAGCAAGATGAGAAAAAGCGAGTCCCTTTTCAACTATCTGGGCGTGTGGACGAACCAACGCTTTCAGCATGCATCAAGGAGGGATGGAGTGTGAGGTTCCTTCGCCCGCATGAGCACAGCCCTAGCATGGCGGAGTTTGTCTCCACTATCGAGGAGGTGTTTCAGTGCAGCTCTGGTGTGAACAGCTATTGGACGCCGAAGGGCAGCCAGGGGTTTGCTCCGCACTACGACGACGTGGATGTGTTTCTCCTTCAACTGGAGGGATCAAAGCGTTGGAGGCTGCACGAGGCGCCGCTTCCTTCGGACCGTCTTAGTAGGCACAGCAGTGAGGACTACAAACCTAATGAGATCGGTCCTGCCATGATCACAACAACCCTCCGTGCTGGGGATGTACTTTACATGCCACGCGGTACTGTTCACCAAGGCGACACCTACGCGACGGATCCTCAGGAGGATTCTCTGCACGTGACCTTCTCCGCGTTTCAAATGCACAGCATGGCCGACATGCTCCTCCGGATCACTCAGTTTCAGATAGAGACGTTGGCAGCCAATAACGTCGATTGGCGGCTCTCCTTCAACTGGAGGGATCAAAGCGTTGGAGGCTGCACGAGGCGCCGCTTCCCTCGGACCGTCTCAGTAGGCACAGCAGTGAGGACTACAAACCTAATGAGATCGGTCCTGCCATGATCACAACAACCCTCCGTGCTGGGGATGTACTTTACATGCCACGCGGTACTGTTCACCAAGGCGACACCTACGCGACGGATCCTCAGGAGGATTCTCTGCACGTGACCTTCTCCGCGTTTCAAATGCACAGCATGGCCGACATGCTCCTCCGGATCACTCAGTTTCAGATAGAGACGTTGGCAGCCAATAACGTCGATTGGCGGCGTGGTGTGCCGCGGTCGTGGTTCCGGACGCTTGGAGCAGCCTATGGACGTGGGTTTGCGGAAGAGACTGGTGTCTGCGCACTGCATCCTCAAGATGCATCGGTACGAGCAGCGAACCTAAAGCGTATCCGCACTCTCGTCACAGAATTAAACGATGCCCTTCAAAGCGCCGCTGCCATCGACAACGGCGTGGATCGCTATGCCCTTGATGTTCTTGCGAAGGCCCAACCACCCGTAGCCACAAGCGGCCTGAATGCCACTGTTGAGTATCCGACGTTGACGATTGATCACTGCGTAAAGCTCGCGTCGTCCAATTGTCTGCGCCTCGTCATGTACGTTCCAGAGGAGGCGCAAGTGTTCCACAATGGGCACAACAGCCGAGTGTGCTTGGAAACCTCTCTTGGCCATCTACGATTTGAGCGTGAGTTCGCTGCTGCGGTGGCGACGTTGATGTCGTCGTTTCCTACTGCCGTACGTGTTGGTGACCTGCCAATGCCATTTGAGGAGGAGCAAGACGCTAACGACAATCGGCTGCTGCTTGTTCAGTCATTGCTCGAAGCGCGAGTTTTGGTAGTTGCAAAGTGAAGAAAATTGTGGATCTGGATCGGTTAACCGTGTGCGCGCTTGTGGCTCACATCAAAACTCAATTGTCGTGTTTTTCCTGTTGATGTTGAATTTATGCATTTCTTGAATGGACAGTTGAGTTCCAACGCATACTCTACTCTCTTGAACTTGACTTATGCAGTAGAACACGCATTAGAGAACACACATGGCAGCAGCAACCAATGGCTACGATGCCGGTGTAGACGTCCTTCCGTTGCACCTCATGAACGGAACCAACAAGCAGCTCTCCGCTCAGATTGCCCACTTCGAGGGGGAAGCAGACAAGGCGCAGTTGGAGTCTGACGAGCACCGTGATCGTCTCAAGTTTATGCAAGACCACTTAGGAAACGTGAAGGCAGAAATCCTTAACACGCAAGCCTTGTACGAAGCCAAGCGACGTGAAGTCCAATCAGAGGACCACATGTGTCAGCTTGCGGAGCGTGAGCGTGGCCGTCTCAAGCAGCACCTGGCCAATTTAGAGGTTCGCAAGTCAGAACTTCAGGAGAAGCTGGATGCCGTGCAGAACCGCATCTTCCAAGGCAACCTGCGGATGGACGAATTCAAGGCAGCGATGAATTTCAACCAAGAAGAACTTGAACAGTGGGACTTGGCCCGAAAGCAAAAAGAAGACGACGGCGCTGTCATCAACCGTTATCAAAAAGCGGACGAGGCCAAGACTCGTGATTTGACGTTCACCGTAGAGAAACTTTCCAAGCAAGTCCAACGAAAGCGTGATGAGCTTGAGGAGGAAGTCACAGCTACCCGTGCAGCCCAAATGGAGCTTGACAAGAGTGCCGAGGACTACAAAGTGGTGCACCAAGAGCGCCAGTACCTGCTGAAGCAGTGGGAGGAGGCTGTGATGGCGATGCATCAACGCGACAATGCCATCAAGGCTGCTGGAGATCGTTACCAGGAGGGGAAACAGTGGCTCCAGAAACGTGCGAATCAACTGAAAGCACGAGCTGAATTCCATGAGCTCGAGGTCACGAACACTGCGGAGCTACGGTCGAAGATTTCTCAGGAGGAACGCGTGCTTTCCAAGTACCGCGAGGACTTTGGTGTGCTGGAGAAGCACCTTCGTGACCTCGAGGACGAAGTGGATGTTGTCCGCAACACACTGAGCAAAGCACAATCCGACAAGTCCCGACTCTCTGCGAACCGTGACTCCCTGACCAACAAGCGCAACGAGAAGGAAAACCAGTTCAACCGCATGCAGAAGCAACACGAGCAGGTGATGAGCAAGAGTTGCTGTACACCATTGAGTTTAACGTCCAACAAATGGAGCGCAAGGTCAACCGTGCAAAGGGAGAGCGCACCGAGGAGGAGAAGCGTGAGCTGCAAGAAAAGATTGAGATGCTTCAGAAGATGTACGACGACCTTGGCAAGCAGCACACAGTCCTCGAGACGCAGGTGAAGCGTGTTCACGAGGAGCTTCGTCAGACTCGTCACGATACGAATCGCCTTGAGAAGGAGAAGAAGACGACCAATGATCGCCTGCTCGAGCTCACCCTGGAGAATGAGAGCTGCACGATTGAGCTGGGTAAGTTGACCAAGTCCAAGGACGAGAGTCTAGTGCAGGCTGACGTGCTGAAGCTGCAGGTAGAGCGTCTGAAGAAGCTCCTCACAAACCGAGGAGGAGAGTTGATGGGCCTGGAGAACCGGAAGGAGCAGCTGAGCATCACAATTGCTGAGCGTGAGGAGGAAATCAAAATGCATCATGAAATCCTCCGTATGGAGGCTAAGACCGCCGAAGATGAGCGCCGTGCGATTGCCTCTGAACTTGTCGACCGGTCGAAGCAAGTCGTGCAGCTCAAGAACCGCTTTGAAGTGCTCATGGGCCGCATGGACACCGACGCTGGACAAATGACACACGCCCAGCACATCGTCAAAACTGCAAAGGAACGTGAAGAGCTGCAGACGTACGGTGATACGTTGGATGGAGACATCAAAAAGGCGGAGCGCGAGCTCCGAAAGATCGACAAGACCATCGCAACTCTTCGAGGCTCGAATTCTAAGTTCAAGCATCAATTCACCAAAGTCACGGAGGGCGACGACACTCTGGTGCAGCAGAAACTACTGCAGCAGAAGAACAAGGAGCTGCAGGCAATAGTGAACCGTCGCACCAACGAAATGAAAGATTTCCTACGGACTGAGGTGTCTAAAATGTCTGAGCTTCAGGACCGTCAGAATGACAAGGCGGAGCTCGAGGCTGGCATTGCCCAACTGGAGGTCCAGCGAGTCGCATTAGACAAAGAAATTGAAGAGCAGCGGGAGTTGGTAGCTCGTTACGACGTCGCCATCGGAAAGTCCCGGCGCACCACCGAAACCGAAATTGTGAAGGATATTGAGTTGTTAGAGGAGGAAGAAAAACAAGTGTCTCTGGTGCGCCTTCTCATGCAAGTTGCCCAGAATCACGGAGAAGAGGTGTTCCGGGTGGTGGAGGGCACTCTTCACCGCAGCGGGATTGAGGTCCCAGCTGATTCTTTTGGCGGTGATGAGGGTGGCGATGAGTAGGCTCCCCTACAATCATTTAAACATCAGAGAGGTTTTTGTACAACGCAACGCCCTTTTTACGCTCCTCCCTATCCGTTGATTCAATGTAGAGAAAATGACAATTGTGAAGCACAACAATAACTTTGTGTTGTCATACCCTTATTGGAACGGCTTGACGTTGCAATTTACTCGTTGCTCGTTGTTTTGCTAATTGATTCTTCCAGTTCACAAAGAACTTTATCGAATAAGAAGCTCTTTCCGTGCTTTTTATGTCTCGGCTTCAGCCAACAGGCGCGGCAGGCTCTACCATTGCGTTGCCTACGCCTGCTGGTCGACGCCCCCAAACATGTCCTTCGTGGATGACCAAGGAGGAGTTCGAGGTGTCTCGCAGTGACCCCTACCGTGCCTTCGATGCCGCTCAGCAAAAGATTAGAGAGCTGCAGCAACGGGTGACGGTATCCAAGAACATCAACAAGACGCTTCTTGCAGATCCGAAGTATCAGTTTGGTCAAGCAGTGCAGAACTTTGAAAAGTTGAAGTCGGAGCACATTCAGCTGAACGACGTGTACAACGATCTCGAAGCCGTCCATGAGACTCTGCAAGAGGTCTGCGAAGTGCTTCGTGGAGACAAACATCAACTTCTGGTGGAATTGAATGCGGTCAAACGTGAAATTACCATTCAGAAGATTGAAAACGAACAGATCGACTTGAAGCAGCGTCAATTGCGTGCTTACAACGAGAGCCTTGATCTGAAGCTTCGCAGCCAAGAGCAACAGCTGGCTAGCCTTGACGATGATGAAAAGGATGCTGGGAAGCAGCACGTAGCCCTGCGCAATGAAGTTGCAGCCCTGGAAGCGACCTGCCAGAACCTTTCTCTTCAATCGTCAAGTCTCTCAGATCTTCGTCAGCACCTAGACACCACTCGTGTCTCACAGGATCGTGCGATTCAATCCCTAGAACGAGAGGTGCAGTCCAAGGCACAGGAAATGATTCAGCACGACACTCAGTTGTGGGAGTTTAAGCGTGATTTGTCCGCCCGTATCTTGGCGCTGCAGAAGAAAGCTCAGGAAGCACAGGATGAGCTCCTTCGCCTTCATCGCCTCTCTGAGCACGAGATCAACACGCTTGCCTCTCAGAATCGTGCCCTTAACGATGAGCTGAAGAACACCGCTGATGCCTTGTTTGCCACGCGTCGAGAGAAGACGGACTTTTCCACCGCCGCCAAACGTGAAGTTCATCAGCGCAGGGAGGAGATCCAGCAGTGCCTTTCTGTGTTAGACCTCGTGGAGCGACAGAACCAAGGCCTTGAGTCCTCTATCCTGCGTATGATGGAACAGAACCGTCTTTCTGAAAAGCAAATTGTGGAGAAGGACAACTTGAACAACAAAAATCTCATCGAGCAGGCGAACTTCATCAGCATGGTCCACATGGAGCTTCAAACTACACGTGAGGACTTGTACATCCTCAAAGCCCGTTTGTGTCACAGCTGCCGTGGAACGATCTTGGCAGACGAGTTGGAGGAGGAACGCATAGCGATCGCTTCTCAACCTCAGCAGCCTGCTCAGCAACGCAACGCCATCACCTACGCCAATCCCAATGCGTCGAGCCCGTCACGTTTGCACGACAATGCGGTGAAGCCAATGGAGTTTGATCATAATGGTCTTCCTATTGTGCCACACAACGACGCAGAGAAGGGGCGTGTGGACGAAGAACTTCGCCGCACGCGAGAGGCGTTGGAGGCTCTCAACCGTCAACTGCTACAGGAGCGTGCCCAGCGTGAGAAGGAACGCCGAGATGAGGAGGAGCTCCGTCGGCAAGAAGAAGAGGACCGGCAGGCTCGCCTTGTCGAAGAAGAAGCCAAGCGTCGCCGTGCCAAGGACGACGAGCGGAAGCTTGCTGCAGGTGAGGAAGCCTACACATACACAGTGCGCTTTGTGGATGGCACTCGGAAGAAGGTGGACGCCTTCCCCAGCGACTTAGTTCGCGACGTCATTTCTCGTGTCTGCGCCAAGGCTGGCATCCGCTTCCACGACGTGTTCTACCTTGCCCACTCCGTCAATGAGAACAGCGTGCTGGGAGCAGTGGATCGGTTCCTAGACAAGAACAAGACCCTCGAACAGGAGAGCATTACCCCCAAAAGCAACCTGGTCTTCAAGTACAAGCACTTCAAGCGCCATCGTCGCTGGGGTGATGTGGTGGCACAGGAGTGGTTCTTCCGTCAGATTCACCAGAGTGTGATCTCTGAGTACTACCCCGCCTCCGAGAAGCTTGCTGTGGAACTGGCGTCGTTTGAAGTCCAAGCGGTGTTTGGAGACTTCAGCGGCCGGAAGCGTCACGCGTATTTGCTACGGGTCGGTCTGGACTCGTACTTGCCCGTGTCCGTCTCTGCGCATGAGTATGAGTACTGGCAAGAGCGTCTCTTCCAACTTCACAAGAACCGCAAAGGGCTGTCTCCCATCGAAAGCCGCAACTTGTACATTGACGCGTTCGCTACTCAGAGCCCGTACTGGGGCATGACATTCTTTGACGTGCGTGATCGTGAGAATCGTCCGTTTATTGCAGGTATCGCTGAGGATGGTCTCTACATTCTATCCGCCTCGAAACGTGAAGTGCTTTCGATCCTTCGGTTCCACGACTTGCTCGGCTGGGAGCGAAGCCACAATGGTATCTTCGTCAAAAAGAAGGGCTCCGCTAAGATGACACTCTACGGAAGCAGCAAACTTCAGTCCAAGGAAATGGTGGACCTCTTAAACGAGTACTACATGATGTTACCACAAGATGTGCGCGATCAACTCGGTATCGTCGTGGACAACGCAGAGGAACTGCGGGCTCGACTGCCGCCATGGGAGGCCTTCGACAACCCCATCACCAACCGCAAGCGCCCAGTGGAGTTCTATTCACGTTTGGAACACATGAAGTCCGCCTACATGGCCCACTGCCTGGACCCAGATGAGCAGGGGAAGAAGCGTGAACCCATTGGAAAGTTTACGACCATGATCGACCGTGCGCTGGACTCTAACAAAAAGTTAGACGACTTCGACTTGAGCGACGCGGACCCGCCGATTGACGACTGGCAGTGGACAGCGATTGTGGAAGTCCTGCAGTACACGATGGAGCAGTACACACCCACCGATACCGACCAGTGGACAGAGAATATTGATCTCCGTAAGCTGAGCTTGGCGAGCTCAATGCAACAGTTGACGCAACACTCTGTGCCCAATGTGTGCACCTTCATCCGCAAGTTCCGCCACCTGACTCATGTGAACCTCAGCGGCATTCCTCTTGACAGCGGCCGCGATATCACTGCGGCTCTGGTCACGCTTGCTGATCTCGACACGCTCATTCTCAAGAACTGCAAAATTCACCCGCGTAGCTTCCAGAGCATCATGATGGTGTTTGGAATTCAGCCCAGCCGCCTCCGTGTGCTGGACGTGGAGCACAACACACTAAACCATGCCGCACTGACGCCCCTGTGCGATGTCATGAAGGGCGACAACTGCGTGCTGACTGAACTGAACGTTGGCCACAACAAAGTAGAGATCACCGGCCTCGAGCAACTCATGGAGACGATGCGTTACAAGCGTAACTTACGTGTCCTGGATTTCAGCGGTAACCCTGGCGGCCTCGGGCAGGCAAATAAGTTCGGCGACTTAATCGCCTCCCGCAGCAACCTCACCGACCTGACTCTCACCTCTTCTAACCTGAAGGGTGTTCAGGCGGTGCGCTTGTCTCAGGAGCTGAAGGGCAACGGAGAAATCCGTCGCCTGAACCTTTCCAACAACCCCATCGGTGACGGCCTCACTCGACAACGTCAAAGCGGTAGTGGGGAGATTACTCGTGACTACCCTGCTGAGTTCTTCTCGTTCCTCGATGTTTCTTCCCACTCTAACGTCGAAGTGTTGATTCTTGAGAAGTGCTCCCTTCAGGAAGATGCAGGTCAAGCTCTCGCCAGTGTGCTTCACAACAACACAAAGCTGACGGAACTTGTGGTTCGAGGCAACGAGCTCGCGAAAGCGAACTACTTCTTGCCCCCTGCTTGGAATGATATGCTAGCGGTGAACCACTACATCACAAAGTTAGACCTGAGTGCCAACTTCATTGGGTACCAGGGCACCATGAAGGTCTTTGCAAGTCTCCTCCGTAATCGTTCCATCGTGGAGCTCACATTAGACGGCAACGCATTGACGCAGTACCCACCCCATACCGACCACGTGGAGCTCGTGTCCTTCCTTGAGAACAACACCACCATCAAGATGCTCTCCATGTGCTCCATGCTTCTCCGTGACGATTTGCTTGTTCGCCTCGGTGAGGGCTTACGACGCAACCGCAGCCTTACGAAGTTCTTGGCCAACAACAATGAGTTCACGGTTCGTGGTGTTGGTGAGTTTGCTCGCTGCCTCCCAGATAACACAACGCTCGTCCACCTCGACCTGAGCTGCAAGAGTGTGCAGATCAGCGATGAGTTGTACCTGCAAGCATACAAGACTCTCATTGAGTCCAGCAACTTAGAGACCGTGCTCCTGTAGGAGGGAGAATGCGTTGATTTACGAATTTTTGTTCTTGATTTTCTTTTTCCGGTTGAAATTACGTGGCTACGTGTGAATTTCGTTGAAACCACCATTGCAGAGAGCGAACATGCTCGGTTTTTTTTCGTCTGATTTCCGTCCTTTTGTATGCTTGCATTGCAGTGTTAGAGAAAGCATTATGAGTGCTGGTAACAGCCCTATCACAACAAATGCGACCCCTGTCATTGTCGCCCCTACGTCAGAGCCGTCTGTTACACAGGCAGCTAGCCGTGAAACGATCGAATCTGTGATTCGAGGCCAACGTCGCATGAAGGGCACCATCTTAACGGTAGAGCCTGGAAAGTGCATTATCACTGGTGAACTTGGTGAATTCCCCTTTGCACTTTCGGCGGTGAAGCAAAACAAACGATTCCCTGATCGCCAACCCAAAGCAGGTGACCGATGCGACTTCAAACTGAGCGACACCAACCCAGTGAAAGCAACCTCCATCCGTGTCATGGTGCCCAAGTCAGAACTGCCGGAGAAGGACGACGGCGTTGCTGACTCTACAAGTGGCCCAGGGCCCATTTCGTGCTCTACCAGCGCGTCTGCTGTGAATTGTGTGACGGCGTCGAGCCTAAGCAGTTCCGTTGCCGCTGGCCAGTCGTCCGGCATTGATGATTTATGCAACGCATTCAAGCGGTTTGGGGCTGGTAGTGGCGGCAGCTCTAGCCTTTTCAGTCAGTGAGTAGGACTTTCGTCTGATGTGGCTGACTATTTTTCAAGTCTTTTGTTTTTACACAACGTCTGAGTACTTGGGTTTAAGATGGAATTTCGTGATATCTTTTGTTTCGATTGCGCTTGGTTGACAAGATCGTCGCGGTCCCCCCTCTTCACACTTCGTTTTGTGCATGGTTGACCAACATCAATTGGATTCTATGCGCCTCTCAACGCTACGTGCACCACGAGTATGATTTTGATCCCCTACAAAAACATTTTCGGATAGTTCTTGCGACTATCCTTTGTTTCCCTCTCTTTCGCGTGTGTTTCAATGCTTGGTAAACATGAAAAGGAAGTTTTTTGTAGAATTTGAAGAACCTAAGTGTAGATTGCTTGTCGCTGAACAATTCTTGGATTGTTTGAATGTAGCCGAAAGGAAACACGATGTCCAACGAAGAGCGTGATGTACAACAACAAAGCGCAGCGGATTTTGCCCTGCCACCCCTAGCAGACCCGATCCCAGCCGCAACGATTCAGGGCCAGCGTCTGGCGGATATTTACGACGTGATTCGATCGCTGCGAAGGGAAATTGACAACCCCGCCTCTCACGAAACGATCTTAGAAATGTTGTCCGAGGATCACAGCACGTTGAAAGCGGTTGCCACAGTGCTGCATCAAAGCGGAGCGCTCCTTCAACAGAATCCGCAGACAGGCGCGTTGGAGGCGTTACCAGTGCCGCCGTGCCCCCCTCCGCAGCTTCTCCCGGGGTACTCTAGTTGGTTGATTGCACCAACAAGTGCAGTGTCACAAGCAGAGGAGCTACCAACGTATGCCGCAGCAACGGTTGCAACGGCGTGGTAGGTGCATCAGCTTTGCTGCTGTGTTAGTTCTTTAGGATTCATTTAGTATGACGTCACAGGCGTGTACTTTTGTTGTTCGTTATCTTCCTCTCTCTCTGTCGTTGATTGTTCTTCTAAATGAAGTCACTTAAGGGAAGTCACAATGCCGCCCAGTAAGTTCCGTGTTCCCGCAATGGGCAGTCTTATCCTTCAAACTCATGCAAGGCGAGAGGCCTCAAAACCTGAACGGGATCTGTACATCACCGTTCAGCCACTTGACGAGCCTGAGAGCGACGACGATCAGGCTGAAGTAGAGTCACAGCTTCCTTTGGCAGAAGTGTTCGGTGCGCAGCTTCCTACAGGCCAGCCAGTGTTCATTCCATATGGGCGGCGTGTTGGTGTGTTCTCACCTGCAGGCTGCAGAAGTCACAATGCCGCCCAGTAAGTTCCGTGTTCCCGCAATGGGCAGTCTTATCTTTCAGACTCATGCAAGGCGAGAGGCCTCAAAACCTGAACGGGATCTGTACATCACCGTTCAGCCACTTGACGAGCCTGAGAGCGACGACGATCAGGCTGAAGTAGAGTCACAGCTTCCTTTGGCACGGTGCGCAGCTTCCTACAGGCCAGCCAGTGTTCATTCCATATGGGCGGCGTGTTGGTGTGTTCTCACCTGCAGGCTGCACAATTGTTGTGGAGTGGGATGCCGAGGGCCTACAACACGGCGTACTCCTTGATGACTTCAATGGCCCAACCACTTCTGTCTATCACAACATTGTGACGCTGCATCGTGTGCTGGAGTGTTTCGCATCGGAACGTGCTGTTTACCGCTTGGTTCTCCCCGATCCTGGTGCGTGCTACCAGCAGCCAAGATAAGGGAGGAGGCCGTTTTCACGCAATACGTTCTCGAACCGGTTAATAACGTGTGCACGCCCCATGGTCGGCAGCATACAGCTGGAATTGACAGTCGAAGGGGTCAAACCTATGGGTCTTACTCTGTCCGTTGCTGCCCTGCACGTGCCCATTGACGTCGAAGAGGAGGGCTCCTTTGCTCCGTCCCTTCTGTTTCACTTCGGAGAGACCTCACCGAATCGTAATGTGCCCCTATGGCGCCATGCAATGAAGCAACTCTCTAACGCTCTACTCCAACGGTCGGCCCGATGCGACCGATCACGTGTCGGCGGCGTCTTTGTAGACTTCCCTACGTTTGATGAGGAGGAGCTAGAGTTGTACGATACAACGATCCTGAAAGGGGGTAAGGTGGACGTCCATCCATTTGACGCCCTCATTGCGAGCATAGAATTGTTAGAAGTGGACGTGCTGGTGATCCTCGGGAGTGATGACTTCCGCTGGAGACTCTCGGAGTACGTGCAGAAACAGTCGACTGGGCATGATATCAGCCTAAACGGAACGATTGCAGCGAAGGTGTACGCCGCTCAGATTGCAGCCGAGGAGGCGGGCACCACGGTCGCCGTGAATTCGTCGAATATTACGAAGATCGGCAATATTAGCGCGCCAGTTCTTCCGATGGTGCTGACACTGGGCAATGGGAGTCATGTTCAGATCGTCTCGTTCCCGCCAATGGCCTCTGCGTCGTCCCCGTCGCTTTTTGCTGTCAAGGCGGTGGAGCTTGCGGCAAAGCAGCGGTGGTTGCAGTACTTTTTTGGCTCTGTGACGTCGCCTGTGAAGCCCACCATGGTGGAGGTTACCTTGGCGCACTGCAAACTGCTGCGCATCGGTGGCGCAGCTGCTCAGTCGATGGCGGGCCTACTGCCTCTTGACGAAGACCCCGGCGTCATTGACCCCGCAGTGGTGACCTACGTATTGCCTGGCGACATGAATTTGAATGGAAGAATTTTAGCTCTCAGCAGTGCCGTCTACATGAAACCACAAGAAGGGAACGCGGAACGTGATGGTGCAGGTGATGTTCCGTTTGAAATGATATCCACGAGGGTCTGTGAGGAGCGCTTGAAGGAATTGAGAGTCATAGGCTTCGGTTTGGTGAGGCACTCGACTCATGCTACGTTGACAGTGCTGATTCCTGAACCTGCGTTGCCGCAGTCTAAGGGGCACTGCTTCATCGTCACAAACACAACACTGTTGACAACGTAACAGTCTTTTTGCAAAACTTTGCACCAATCTTTCCTAAGTGCAAATGATCGTGATCTCTAAACTCCAATGAACGAAGAAATGATTCTCCCGTTTGCTCGTGAAATGATGAAGAAAGCTTTCAGCACTAACAATGAGGCCTCAGAATCTACAACGAAGGCGTTCCACCATCACGAAGCGGCCGAGTATCGCCGGTTTTGGTCCACTGTCCGCAGGCTCCTTCGCATTGGATGAAAGCGCCGCGGCCCTTAGCTCTCCCTCGCCACGCACGAACAATAGCAATACGAAGCCGTTTGCGAACAACAACATCATTGTAGCTGCCCCGGCATTGAAAGCTGTTAATGCTATTAAGACGTGTCTGCTGTTCAAAGACCCAATGGACTGCCTTGAACTCACATCGAACAGCCTTGACCCAATCGACGGCGGGTCGATCTCTCAAAACGCGACCAAGTCGTGTGTTCACGTTCACGACGACGACGTGGGCTCAGGTAAAGTGATTAAGATCACCAACCGCCAACAGACGCTAAAGTTTGACGTGGATGCATGCGGTGACAATCTTGAAGGGTGGACCGATAGTTCACCTGCTGGCTTACTCCGCGAGCTGTCAGAGAGTTTTTGTGCTGGATTCAACGTTGGCATCCTTCATGCCGGTCAAAGGCCGGACGAAGACTCTTTGTCGCACTTGGCACCTTTTCTTTTCCCGCGTGTGACTAGTTCTGGTGGAGCCTTTAGCAGTGAGTTTTCGCGCACCGTGATGACGGCCTTTCTAGAGATGTCGCTCAAGTCGTTAAGTATTTCTCGCTCACCGCCACCCTCAGTCCTCTTCTTTTCAGCGTCTACGTCGCCGTCAGCGCCCCCTCCCCTTTCATTTGAGATCATGGCGTCCATTTTCGCGTTTGCGGAAGGAAAGGTGCGCGACTTAACATTTGGTGTCCCACTTGGCACCTTTTCTTTTCCCGCGTGTGACTTCTGGTGGAGCCTTTGGCATTGAGTTTTCGCGCACCGTTATGACGGCCTTTCTAGAGATGTCGCTCAAATCGTTATGTCCCACTTGGCACCTTTTCTTTTCCCGCGTGTGACTTCTGGTGGAGCCTTTGGCATTGAGTTTTCGCGCACCGTTATGACGGCCTTTCTAGAGATGTCGCTCAAATCGTTAAGTATTTCTCGCTCACCGCCACCCTCAGTCCTCTCCTTTTCTGCGTCTACGTCGCCATCAGCGCCCCCTCCCCTGTCATTTGAGATCATGGCGTCCATTTTCGCGTTTGCGGAAGGAAAGGTGCGCGACTTAACATTTGGGAACGACACAGACTTCCAGCGTGTCCCTGTGTACTTTCACTTTGTGACCGGGCCTCGATTCGTAGGATTATCCCACAAGCCGATAAGGACGATCGACGACTGGAAATCCCTCGTCAACACAGCGCAGGGGAAGCTTACCGCATCAAAGCGTACCCCAATTGTTGGCGTCTCGCTCATCTTGAAGAAGGTGTGCCCTGCGGGTGTTTCATCTGCATTGAGTGAGGAGGAACAACTTGCCTCCCCTGATGTGGTCCTTTCTTCGTTGATTGCAGTGGACTTTAACGAGCGCTTGAGTGTCGCATCTAAGGCAATTGACGGGACTATTACGAGCGAGTTGGCGGAACTGTTGAAGGATGTCATTGGGGGCAACTGCAGAGGAATGTTCATTGGTTCCCTCCCGGCACACGACGACCCCAGCGGTGCGCAGAACCTCCTCACCGTGCTACAGAAGGCTGCGTCAATTTCAAACAGCGGTGTAAAGATTGGATCGGTGAAGTCTGCTGTTACGGAGCTGCAGGAGCAAATAATTGTTCTTCGCGACCGCCTGGCGAACCTTCCTGGGCTTGATGTCGCCTCGCGAAGACGCATGGAGAAGGATATGGTGGCTAAGGAGCAACAACTACGTGAACTGAACGAGACAATGAATAGGGCAGCAGAGAATGCGTCGCTTGCCCATCAACTGGCTCGAGCCAACCAGCTGCAACGGCTTAACGAATCTGAAACGAAGCAAGCCTTGGCCCTCCTGGACACGGAGAAGAAAAGGCGGTTTGCCCAAGCGTTTCGAATGGCTTTCCAGCGGCGTGAGGTGGTCAACGTGAGCAGTGCTGAAATATCTCACGTCAACCAGCGGCTAGCGTCACTGGAAGCAGAGCTGAAAAGTGTCACAAGTGAGCGCGATGGGCTAAGGGAAGAGCGGGACAACCTAAGGAGGTTTTCTGAGCAACAAGCGAATGAAATCAAGACTGAACGACACTCCCGTACAGTTGTAGAGCAACAGCTTTCAAAAATTAAGCGACTCAATGCGGAGCATGAAGCCACGATTATTGAACTTGAAACAGATGTTCGTCAAGCACGTCGTGTTGCTGTAAAACCCTCGCAGAACGTTGTTCTTGAGCTTGCGCTCGCCAAGTCTGACAATGCAAAGGCGGTGGAGGACCTCATGGACGAGAGGAAAAAGAGACTTGACGCTGAAGGTGACTTAAGTGAGCTACGCCTTCGTGTATTGGAGCTAGAATCAGACCTTGAATCTGTCGCCCACACTCGTGCAAGTGCCGCCCAGTTGGAATGCCGCCGATTGGAAGAAGTGCTCGTGCATCGGTTGGATACCATTGCGGATCTGCAGCGGAAGCTAGAAGACAAAAATGCACTCTTTATCGAGATGCAAGAGAAATATCTTGATGAAGTTCGGAGCAATGGAACCCTTCGAGAAGATCTCCACCATAAAGTCCAAGAGCTCCGGAACAAGTACAGCATCGAGCGTGAGGCGTACGTGCAGCTGCTGCACGAAGGTCAGTGCTACGTGGATGAAGTTCGACATCTGGTGGACATGCAAATTGATGTGATGCCCTCCGCTTATCGTGGGGATAAGGATTCTGTCGTCGCGTGGCTTGCGGCTCTTGGAGGCCTTGAAAGTCTTGCGTCCACATTATTTCGACATGGGTTTGATACGATGCACGCAGTGTCGATGCTGACGGAAGCAGACTTGGTCAAAATGCAGTGCACCGCCGGAACACGAAGAAAAATATTACACTCTGTGAAAGAACTAGCTGAAAAATTCGAAGGAGTGCTTCAAAATTCTGTTGCGCTTTTCCGCTCTTGCGGTCATCAGCATCAAGATCCCAACACAAGCGGTGGAGAGCTTGGGGCATCACTTTCTTCGAAGCTGTGGGCTAACGAAAACATCAACGAACACTTAGACAGCCACGTAAGACACTAGTGAGAGCAGCTACTAGACCTCCGCACCTATCGTCTAAAGTTTTACTCGATCGAAGCGGAGCATGAAATGACTCGCAACTTTAACGTAGTTTCTTCTGCGTAACGTTTTGTCGCTCACAACAATGAATGGGGGTTTCCCAGCTTTTTTTTTGTCTGTCTGATGGCATCATTGAGTATTTGAAGTGTTTCATGGCGGGGGTTCTTGTTTAGTTGGTGCTTTTTAAGAGAAATGAGCTTAGCGGAAGGCGAGACGTTTGTGTCGTCGCCGTTGTTGCAGTCAACAGGCGCTAGTCATCACGGGATGCAGCGTTCCCATGACAAATTCAAGAGCGTTTTTGATGCAACTACGGCCGTTGATAGCACCCGATCTGTGCGCCGCACTAGTGTGTCATCTGATGCAGCAAGTGTCAACCGCTTCACGTTGCTCTTCGAGCGGCACCTTCACGAAAATTGGTTTGTGACGAAGTTCTACTCTCACAATCAGCACAGCGCGGTGGTGGGACTGTTAGTCTTACTCGGTATTGTTGGCATCGCTGGGATTGTTGTGGTGCACCAAGGAAGACCACATTATGCTTCCTACAAGATCTCGTTGATTTAGCCGTAGCGCTAAGCCTCTCCAGCATCGTGACGGCTCTCGCCAATATTGCCCTCCAAAAGTACTACACCAATCCTCCCCTCCTTAGCAACAAGGAGAGCAACAGTGACGCGACGCGCATTCACGTTGTCGCAAAGGATGACTGGCAGTTTGTGCTCGCCTCGTGGTGGGAGGTTTCTCTTGTGTTGGGCCACTTGGCTGCTATCTCCTGGAGCGTCACTATGATCCTTGAAAAGGGCGCTTGATCGTTGAAAAGGGCGCTGGGTGCGTTGGGGCGGAGTTTCTCAACGACACCATTGAACTCAACCGGTGCAAGACGACGTTGCAGTTCGACGGTGTGCTGATTGTGCCGATGATCTTCCATGGCTTAGTGTACCCAGTCCGGTGGTTCTTGCACATTCCGCTTACCATTGCGCTGTTAGTTGTGCTCTTTGGCATACGTTTTGTTCCTGAAATTCCGCTCAGCGTGACGGATTCACGGTTTGTCATGACCACAGCGCTCGTATTTAGTATTCCTATCCTTGTGTCCGCTGTCATTCGATACCAACGAGAGCTGGAGCTTCGGCGGTTGCTGATGACAGAGCTTCAGTTAGAGGCTGCACTTCATCAGCTCAACGTATTATGTGCTCGGCATGAAACTCTGCTCACTCCATGGGTGCCGTTACCTGCTGACGAGCAAGTGAAACTTCTTCGCACAACGCATCACCACGAAATCCATCTCTGGGGCTTAGGCAAACAGACGTTTGTTGGGGTGATCTACTTTTCTGGATTTAGCTCATGGGTAGGGACAGCTGGTGCGGCCGATGCAGCCCGTGCGTTGTGCAGATTGGTTGACACATCTGACAAATACTACGAGCTGATTTCACCACTTTCAGCGTCGCTGTTGAAGTGCCACGTGGACGGAGACCAGTATCGCTTGGTGGCTGCCGATGCAGGTGATGCTGGATATCTGCTGCTCGTTGCCCAGTTGACTTGCGACAATTATTGTAACGACGCAGCAGAAGGCAGTGAGTCTCTAGTGGCGCGCGCGGTTGTGGCATGTGGCACTCTCGGCGTTGCGGGAATAGCTGCCAGTGGAACCCTCACACCTGTAGGACCGGTACTGCACCAACTGGACGCAATGATGCGGCGACATCACACGCGCAGAGCTCAAGGCGGTGCACAATCGAAAGTTACGATATCGTTGAAGGCTTTGGAGCTTTTCCCACGTATTGGTTCCGACAATCCAATCCAGTCTCCTCGCACGCATGAGACATCAACCTTTGAAGAAATCTTTTTCATTTCTGAGGTGTCTCCACACGAACCTTCTGTGGGCACTGAAACGTTGTGTCCGTTAGCAATAGTGCCCAAAGAGAAACACCAACTGATCCGAAACTCGCTTGGGACTAGCACAATGGAGGTGCCATTTACGATTAGCATTGATTCCGTTAGCACAGCAGACGTCCCCTCGACCCTGTGGCCGTCCCCATCACTGCAGGCACTCGAGCACTTCAATGCCACCAAGATGGACCGCGCCCAGAACAGCACGAGTGGTACCACAGCTGCTGGAGATAGTTTTTCTAAGCCTCTCCTCCTGGCTGGTGGTTTTGATCGCTCGTCTGGCTCAGTGACACTTGTGAGCAACGAGAAATATGATGTTGCCCAGCAGAAGACATCGAGCAGTGATTCCAAGACAGACAGTGGGACCACTGGCGCTGCTCAAAGCCGTGATACAGCACTAATGCCAGCGTCGCTTCATGCACTTAGTAGGGGACCAGCGCAGAACGAATCATCGGTAAGAGCCAGTGCGCCTTCTCACGTCAATCCAAAGGCCACAAATTTCACATCGTCGAGAAATGTCGCATTTTTCGCGCAGAAGTCGTTCGTCGACGTCACAGTCGAGCGACGCTTCCTCAACTACGCACATCAGCGTACATCCTCACAGGACCTACTGGTCGCCTCCGTCGCGTCCTTCGCCATGGGCCTGTTCCTTGTGATCATTTGCATTGTCTATGGGACTACCTCGATGGAAGTGCCTGGCCCAATGTCCTGCTCCGTTGCTGCGATGATCTTCGGAGTGCTTCTGACAGCAATATCGATCATTTATGTAAGTGAGCTGTTTCAAACAAGTGATGTGGTACTGGTGTCACATGAGTTGTTCTTCTCCTGCTTCTACGCTATGGTTGTGGGAGCATCGTACACTGGCCAACCGTTTACGTCGCCGCTTGGGGACACTCAGCTGGTGTGGGTGTGTATGCTGCTGTCGATCAACTTTGTACGACCGCGTGCTCACGGTATTGTCCATCACGTTGCACTGGATACGATGGGAAGCGCCTCCTTCCTTGTCCAAGCGTTTCTGTACCCGCACCACGCACCAATGATGAGAGCGTTGAATGCAGCGGCAGCGGCGGCGGTTGCGATCGTCTCGCTGTACATTCACTCGCTGCTAGACAGCGAAAATCGAAAGAAGTTCGTTGCGGAAGTATCACTGGAAGAGCTTCAATTTAACCAGGTGCTCAAAAGCGGCGAGATCAACCAGTTATTAGTGAACAACAAGGCCAACAACCCTGCTGCAATCTTTGCTGCTCGAGCTCAGAGAGCGCGCAAATCGCGCCGCCCACAGCACCATCAGCAGCTAGCGGTAGATTCTCCGCTACTCCTTGCAAATGTCGACCCAAGCACAAGCACCACAATCTCATCGCGAGCAATCGATGGCCCGGTCCTCGTTGTGGACTTGAAACAATTGTCTGAGGGTCCAGCCGCCTCTCTGAAAGACCTGAAGCATTCCGTTACACGAGCAAAGCGTTTAATTGAGGGAGTAGAGGCACTGATACAATCGCAATTCAAAAAATCTATGCGCATTGTCAAAGCCACCCCAACCTCGCTGCTGATTCTCCCTGGCGCTTCTGTTGTCGGGCAGGACAGCTCTGCTGCAACAGACATGACAATGATTGAGCTTGGGATGGAGATCGTCTGGAAACTCTGTCCTCAGTACCACATTGTTGGGAGAGCAGTGGTGGACTCGGGCGTGATGATGGGCGTCCTCCTAGGCACGTCGTCGATGTCATTTGAATTCACTGGCCCAGTGATAGAGCGCGCCAAGTGCCTCGTGGATGCGGCGGTATGGGGAAATGTGCTCGTGTCTCAGAGAGTTCTGCGATATTCTGGTGTGCCAACCGACTGTGTGGCGTCAGTGCGCACGGCAAGTGGCCTTATGGGAGAGTTTGAAGCGGGCGGTTGGATGCCGTGGCGTGTGGATAGATTTCCATGCGTTGCTCTTAACACGGCGGTTCGAAAGGAATGAGTTGTTGGATTTCGCTTACATGGCGTCTAAATTTATGTTTACCCATACCATTGATTTGTGTGCATATCTCTTGTTGACACTTACAACTTCTGTGATCATCATAAGTAACAAGTGTTTCCTGTCGTTGTTTGGTTTGGGAGGAGTCAATCTGTTTGATGTCCCCTTTTTTTTTTTTCCTTCGCGACACTCCACCACGTTACCTGCATGTAGAAGCGCATCGTGTTTACCCTCACCTCCCCTCCGCTAAGCTCTTATTAGTGCGTGTCCAAAACTCATCCAAATTTTAGCCATGTGATTGCAAAACTGCCCTTCTGAACTGAAGACCTGCGATTTTGACAGCGCATCCCAAGCTCCTTTTCCAAAGAAATCCTTAATGGTTGTTGTGTTGTCTTTTTTTCTCTAGAAATGATCAACGCTTTCTGCGGTGTATTCTTGCTGAGTGTTGTCGCCTCAACAGCGTGGCAATTCAACGGACTATTTCAAGTATCTGATGAAGCAGCCAATTGCACCCGTTGCACCACTGACAATCCACGCACCGCCACCTGTGGGTGCCCGGCATCCTCCTCTGCTACCTTTCTTCGGGCCTTAACGGACTGTGCGGGAGCGAACACTTTATCGGGAACAGACATTGGACTGTGCTACCTCAATGACAGGACTTACACTGATGGAAGCTACGGCGGAGTGTTTCAACTGGATGACGCCGTTGTGGGGTCTCTCGGTTGTCGTAGCCCGAACCGTGTTACTGGTGCATGCAACTGTCCGTTTCTTTTCCGTGAAATCGTCACAAGAGCAATGGTGGATACTCCAGAGGAACGTGGACGAGTGTTGGGGTCTAGCGTTGTGTTCTGTGTGAACGACACCGCCACGCCTCACATTGCCACCAGCTCATCGTTTGGCGGTGTCTTTCAGCAACTTGACAGTGGAGTTTGCAGTGTTCTTAACCCGTTCACCAAGAACTGCTCTTGCCCTGCCAATGCTTCCTTGATGAATAGGTTTCGCGCAATCTCCGATGGCCCTGTTGGCTCGTACATTACTGTTTGTGCTCCCCCCAATGCCCCGCCTCCCGTCCCTCCGTCGGATGCTGGTAACACATATTTCCTCTACGTGAACACATCGGGCAACGATGCCAGCAATGGAACGTCCCCATTCATGCCGCTCCGGACGATTGCACAAGCATTGGACACTGTTGCACTCTCCGGTGCATGCAGGTCTGGGCGTAATGTGACAGTACGTGTCGCTGCAGGTGTCTACCCCCAACCCGTCACGTTGGTGTGGGGTGCCTCGTCTTGTGGCTCTCGTCCAGACGGCACGTTTGTGACGGTGGAAGCATACCCCGTTGGTGCTCGTGTGGCGGTGAGTGGTGGCATTGACGTCTCGTCACTTTTTACGAAGATCCCCCAGCACGATAGTGTGGTGCAGTGGTTCCATGCATCCCTCTCCAACGTCATCCCACAGGAATTGTTGTGGCAAATGTGGCGAAAGGAGGGCGCTGATAAGGAGGAGTACGCTCGCATCTCGCTGGTTGCGCAGCCTACGGAGGCATACGAGTCGCTCCTCTCCACGACCCCACCGATTGCATTTCAGCTGTCTTCCTCTGCTCAAGCGCCTCCGTACCCAGCAGACCTGTCGTCGTCTTTTGTGGTAATGTACCACAGCTGGACGTCGACCACAAACACACTGGCGAACTATGATCCACTTACAAAGGTGGTGACTGTGGGAGGGTCGGCACCGGACAACGTGTACAACACTGCCTCTGGCAACCGCTTCCGCTTTGTCAACTTGCCACCTTCCTTTCTCACTGCTGGAAATGAAACACGTCCAACACAACCGTGGACGTACTACATGAACAAGACAACAAAGGAGGTGTTTTTGGCCACACCTGCAGGCACAACGTCTCTGCC
The DNA here is from genome assembly GCA_001460835.1 of Bodo saltans. NCBI lineage: Eukaryota > Euglenozoa > Kinetoplastea > Eubodonida > Bodonidae > Bodo > Bodo saltans. Next base: position 70,003 of record CYKH01001435.1, read on the forward strand.
GGCAATCATTGCGCCACTCCTTCGAACAGTAGTCTCCATCCAGGGCCCTGCTTGTTACAATGTTGTCCTGTCAGGCATCACGGTTGCCCACACAGACTCTTTCTTAGAGGAGCAGTGCCTCTCAACCGGGTGCTCAGGTCAAAGTGCAACCTTTCTGGCAGGCGCTGGGCTCGAGCTCCAGGATCAAATTGGCCAAGCTCTTTTACAGAATATTACCGTCGCGCATGTTGGTGGATATGCACTGTGGGTCCATGGAGCGACAAACAGCATCACGGTTAACCGTGCCGTGGTGCATGATCTTGGCGCTGGTGGTGTACGCGTTGGGGAGGCAATCTCTGGCACGATCGCAGATCGATCACTGCTGGCGTCAAATGTTCAACTCGTCAATTCCATCATCTTTGACGGCGGCTACATTGTGGAGGCGGGTGCCGGCGTGCTCCTTCAGCAAGCGGCCAGTTGCACGATCGCACACAACGACATTCATGATTTGTTCTACACTGGTGTCTCGATAGGATGGAACTGGGGCTACGCACCTACCTCAAACAACAACATTGTTGTGCAATACAATCTGATGTACAACTTGGGCCGTGGGGTGTTGAGTGACATGGGCTGCATTTACAACTTGGGCACCTCCCCAGGCACCCTCATGGATCACAACGTCTGTCACGACCTTCAGTCCTTCGGCTACGGGGGCTGGGGACTGTACTCCGATGAGGGCACGAGCTTGGTGAGCTGGACCAACAACATTGTGTATCGCACGAAGAGTGCCCCATACCACCAGCACTACGGGATGAACAACTTGGTGAAGAATAACGTGTTTGCGTTCCCCCAGGTGACATTAGGAGAGTCGGTAGGGGCGTCGAACGGCGATTTTGCAGCCGTCCGTTCATCCCCAGCGTACTCCGGTCCAGAACACGAAACATCGTTTACCCTTTCCACAAACGTCATCCTCCTTCGCAACACTTCCGCTGCATTGTTCTACTCTACGATTGAGGACGCATTTATCAACGTCACGGCGAACAACAATGTTTACTACAACACTGCTGTGGCCACAGCTTCGTTGCAGTTTCCATGTTTTCGAGGTGCAGCCCCACTCAGATGCCCGTTAGCGGAATGGCAGGGCTTAGGAGAGGATCTGCTCTCCCTTGCGCAGGATCCTTTGTTCCTTGATGCAGACGGTTACAACTTCTCGGCTCTCAGCGTCATTTCCCCTGCGTTGCGACTCGGCTTTGCGCCAATTGACACAAGAAACGTAGGGCCAGCACTGCAGGTTAAATGAGCGTGAGCCACCAACGTGTTATCGGAAGTGAAGTATCGAATTCAATGAATGCTCTGATAGCCACACGCACACTGCAATCGTGAATAATCTTTGCATATTCGTCTTTCCCGTTCTTTTTTTGCTCTCCTTTCGACAAAGAGATAGTAACGTAACATGTCCTCCGTCGCAGATTCATCCAGCAGTGGCAATGTGGTGGTGTCGTTCTTCACGACCACCTGTGCTCAGCACATGCCCGACCAGACCTTCTCTATCCCTGTGACGACCCTCCCTGAAGGTCTTCAGCGCTTGGTCGACAGTGTTCTGGAGAACGAGTCGATGCCGTTTGACTTTTTAGTGAATGACGAATTCGTTGGCACGTCGCTTGAACGTTTCCTAAGGAAGCGTAAGATCAACATGGAGGAGGTCGTTGCGATTGAGTACACGCCAGCGATGCAGGCACAACTTCCGTCGTTCTACGGGGTGCTGCTGACCCAGTCGAGTCAGGCACGTGGAGTTCCGCCGTTAAGTAGCGAAGACGAATGACCACGAATGCTAGTGACACACGCACATACCTCGTTGCTCCTCACGTAACGGTAGCCGTGGTTCGTGTGGCTCCGGCAGTTTCTTCAGCGGGAGGTAGGGGAACGCGGGTGGTGCTCACCGCGACGCGGGTTCTTCCGGCCTTTCTTTTGCAGGGCACTACGGTTGCACCTCGGAAAGATGAAGTAGAGGCCTCCTTTCCTGCCGGCGTACCAGCGAACCCTTATAGCGCTACGGCGGCTCAAACCGTTAGGTGTCGCTCAGGCGCATGTTGGCTCTGTTGACACAGTCGACATCTCCAAGGACGGGTCGCTTGTTGCGTCAGGCTCGTGGGATACCAGCGTTAAAGTCTTCCAGTGGGAACAGCTGTTGGACGAGTCTGATACAAAGAAGGCGCCGCTTTTGAACTTCAATGATCATGCACGCCCAATCATTAGCACGCGTTTCTCTCCGTCTAGCAAGCAAGTGCTGTACTCCACTGGTCTCGACGGCAACATTAAGTCTTGGGATGTCAACGAGGGTTCTCTGCTGGCCACCATTGCCGGTGACCACGCGATCCACGGCCTCTCTGCAAAGCCTACCGGTTCCGATGGAGACTTGCTTCTGGTTGGCTCAACAGACAATCGCATTCGTCTCTACGATACCCGCCAAAAGAGCGTTGTCAAGACGTTTGCTGGACATCGCCAATGGGTCTACAGTGTCGCTTGGTTGTGGCGTGCGGATGACCCCAACGGCGCTGCTGTCTCCTCCAATATATTTGCTAGCGCCTCCGAAGATGCTACTGTTCGCATTTGGGACTTGCGTAGCACCAGCAGCGCTCTGATCACGCAGGATGCACTTCACACCGATGGAGTGTTGGACGTATGCTACGTAGGCAACGGCGAAATTGCGTCAGGCGGCAAAGATAACAAGACAAAGACATTTTCTCTTAAGCAAGGAGGTACTGCTTAATACCGGGGAAGGGTGTCTGTAAAAGTGTTGTGGACGTGATGAGGTAGTTTGATAACTTCTGCGATTAATTGGTGCAGGATGTGATGCGTCGTTACACGATTCGTCTTTTGTGCTTCTATTTCTATCGATATGATTGATGCTACTCTTTCAGTTTTTGTTCGCTGTTGTTGTTTTCCTGGAAAGACTACATACTTTGGAAATGTCGAGTCTCTACGAAGAATTATTTCATCTTATCGACGCCGACGGGGGCGGCACGCTTAGTCTTGAGGAAGTGCAAGAGTTTTGCGAGAAGCTCGGGCTTCCCACTGCGCCATCACCGCAGGTCATTGCCCGGCTGTTTGTCCAAGCAGATGCTGACAAGTCCAACGCCATCGACAAAGATGAGTTCACGGCACTCTGCGAAGGCATCAAGCTCGTTGTGGGCATGTCTGAAAGCCAAATGGTCGATGCCTACGCAACCAACGAAATGCAGCGCCTCTTTTCGTACTTATGCACCAATAACGGCAATACGATGCGTAAGGATGAGCTACGTAAGGCAATGGACGTGTTGAACCACGCTCTTCGGCTTGACCACCCAGACCCAGTCCTCAACGGACTGCTTCGGGACGTGACTGAGGTAGATTTCGAAGAGTTCAAAGCGTTGCTGGGAAGGCTCTGTCCCGATCGCACTCTGACCTCTGTTGCCAATGTGTTTCTGATGGAAGAGCGTCGCCGTAGGGAGCACCTGCTCAAGGTCAAGTCTATGTATGAAATGCGTAACGCACGAAATACTCGTGGTGGGCCGCACGATGATGGTGTAGCCCACACTGCTGTGCCCGACAAGAAGTGCAGTCAGTGCCCGCTGAAGGACCAGCACATCGAAACACTGATGCAACAAATTGCGACGATGTTGGAAGAGAATCGATCGCTTCAAGGCAAGGTGCGTGACATCGGCGACGCGGCACTACGTGAAGTGGAGTTCAACAACCGCATCAAAAAGATGCAGAACCAATTCGCCGAGGAGATGGAAAAGTCGTCGAGTGTGGAAGCGGTGAACAAAGCCCTTCGGGAGTCGGTTGCTGCAGTCACAAATCAGTTAGAGGAGTTGCAGCGCACGGTTGCACAGCAGCAGCAGATTGCATTAGAACGCGATCAGTTGCTCCTTGACTTTGGTCTGTTAGAAAAGGAGCAAGAAACGACGCGTCAAGAGGTGCAGAACTTACAAGATCGCCTGGTCCGCAAGTCTTTGGAGCTGTCAGAAGCCCAAGCAAACCTCGAGCGTACAAAAGTTCGCCTCCAAGAGCGAGACGAGCGTATTCTCGACTTAGAGCGCCGCGAGAGTGAATTATCTGTGAAGGAGATTGAATCGCTCAGAATGCAGCGGCTGATGGCGGACATGCGGGACCGTTGTGAGAAGCGAGAGCTGGAGCTGAGCGACATGGAACGCCTGATGGCGGAAGAGAGGTTCCGTGTCATCGAGCGGGAGCAACAAATGGAGCAGCGTGAGGACATGATTACAGCAATGGAGCGTGCAGTGCGGCGCAACGAAATTGACAGCCAAGAAAAGTGGGAAACAGTATTTCGCAAGGCCCAAGCTGAGCTGGACATGCAGCAAGAGAAGATCAACGTGAGGGAGTTAGAGCAAACACAAAAAGAAGCTGAGTTTGCAGTGCGGGAACAGATCTTTGATGCAAACCAACGCAAAGCCGAATCAACGTCCCTTCCAGAGCGCGAACGCAGACTCAAGCTATTGCAGTCCATTGAGACGCAACTTGCCGCCAGAGAAAGGAACATCCGAGTACCAGAACGACAGTACATGCACGCCATGTTGCAGCCTGAGCTCATCACACTACGCGAAGAGAACCACCAACTTCAAACGCAAGTAGTGAAGCTGAGGGTGGAGATTGACTCCCAACATCAGCGCTTCAAGGATGAAGTAGAGAAGTCCAAAGCCGAGAGGCTTAGTTGGATTGAGAAATCAAAACTTAGTATCGAAATGGCGGCGATTGGTGGTGGCAGCGGGCAGGTTGCTGGGGGCAGCTTTGCTGCAGCACGGAGCCGAAGGGCAAGCATCGTGGGTGGGACTCCACCGGTGTACAACAAAGCCGCTTCCCCATCGCCATAACCGCAGGGGACGTGAGTTTGGTTTTATCTGTACGTTTCCTTTGGTTCACACCTGCAGCCATTCTACGAAACTACAGCAGCTGATCCACTTGGCACTAGATTTCATTTCATTTCTTGTCACTTTTATTTGCTCGACTCACAAGGCATAGGGAAGAAAGGATGGTCCAAAAGCCTGTTGTCGCTCTTAAGGGTGTAAAGAAGAGTGCCGTGAAGTCATTGAAGATGCCAGCAAAGCCACAAGCACCAAAGCCTCAGAGCACCCAGGCGCCTCCCAAGAAGGTGGCCAAGGTTGAGATCGTTGCCCCTCTAAAGAAGAAGACTATTCCTAAGGCCCCTGTTTTCGAGGAGGAGGAGGATGAGGAGGCCGACTACAGCGACGAGGAGGATGTTGTCAGCGGAGATGACGAGGAGGGCTCTGATATTGACTTCAGCGATGAGGAAGACGGCAGCGACGATTTGAATGGAGATATCAATGATGACGATGATTTCGAAGTGAAGGCAGAAAAGCATCGCCGCCGTATGCTCAAGGAGGGCCGTATGGCCGATGCTGAACAAAAAGACGACGTCACCAAGCGCACCGTCAAGGCGACACCTCTGCACGATCTCGAGGAGGCCGACGAAGAGCAGCAGGGTGACCAACTGGTAGGCCTCGCCCAGCAGCACACTGCCGAAGAGCTCACCGACCGCATTAAGGAAGTCCTTGGCATCCTCGGCAATTTCTCCACGGAACGTGAGGAGGGCCGAACTCGTGACGAGTACCTTTCTGTCCTCCGTGCCGACCTTCTTGCGTTGTTTGAGTACAATGAGTTCCTGATGGACTGCGTGCTGGACATGTTCCCGCCCCAAGAAGCCTTTGAATTCCTCGAGGCGATGGAGAAGACACGGCCAACGACCATCCGTACAAACACCATCAAAGCGAAACGTCGTGATTTGGTGCAGACACTCATCAAGCGTGGCATGAATATTGAGCCTCTGGAGAAGTGGAGCAAGGTGGGCCTGCAGATCTTCGAAACAAGCGTCCCCATTGCTGGTACCATCGAATATCTGGCTGGTCACTACATGCTGCAGTCTGCTGTGTCATTCCTTCCTGTGATGGCACTTGCCCCTCAAGAGAACGAGCGCGTCCTCGATATGTCTGCCGCCCCCGGCGGTAAGACGACTTACATTGCACAGCTCATGAAGAACTCTGGTGTGCTGTTTGCCAATGATGTCAGCGAGCCTCGTATTAAGTCCCTCAACGCAAACATTCAGCGCCTTGGCGTCACGAACTGCATCGTGTCCAACTACGATGGCGTTGGGTACGATCGAGTGATGAAGAACTTTGATCGCATTCTCCTTGACGCTCCCTGCACTGGTGCCGGTATCATTTCACGTGATAAGAGTATCAAGACGAGCAAGCAGGCGATTGACGTTCAGCACTCCGCACAGCAGCAGAGGAAGCTGATCGTGAGTGCGTTAGACTGCTGCAAGGTAGGCGGCTACGTTGTGTACTCCACCTGCTCGTTCTTGGTGGAGGAAGACGAGGCAGTTGTCGACTACGCCCTCCGCAGCCGTCACTGCGAGATCGTGGAGATGGGCTTGCCCTTTGGTCGCCCCGGCTTTGTGAAGTATCGCCATGCTCGCTACCACCCATCTGTTGCCATGTCCCGCCGGTACTTCCCCCACGTGCACAACATGGACGGCTTCTTTGTGTGCAAGTTGAAGAAACTCAAGGAGGGTGTCGTCGGAAAAGAGAATACCCCTGCCCCTGCTCAGCCCGCTGCGAAGAAGACGGCAACCAAGTCGCAGAAGCAAGCTCTTGACGCCAGTGGCGCCGTCGAGGCCGCAAAGAAGGCGCTCCTAGGTCAGCGTGTGGCTCCCAAGCCTGCAGTAGCTCCCGTCGTCACAATGACCGCAAAAGACCTGAAAACTAGCCAACCACCTCCTACCCAAAAGCGTCCTCGAAGCTCTTCCACTTCTACAAAGGGAGGAAACGGCGGCAAGGGAAAGGGATCTGCAAAGCGCAGCACAAAGAAGTAGGAGATGGTGCTGTGTGGTTTGTGAGGGAGCCGAGCAGCGATGAGAATAACAGGGATACCAAGGGAGGCAATCAATACATTAAACACGACTAAACATATCATGATATGCCTCGTTGATCATCCATAACACAACTTTCCCGTCACCTAGCTTTTTGCTGCAAGTGAAATGGTATGTTCTTCACTTTCAATTGATTTTTTTTGTCCGCATTTTTTTCTGTTTCACACACACGTTTAGTTCAAAGCATAATTCAAGCAGACCACTGTTGTAGGATGAGCGCTCGCCTTCACGTTCCAAGACTTCGCGTCAATATCGCTCGTGACTTCTTTGTTGGAATGTCAGTCTCGCTGCTCATCATCCTTCCAGCGCTTTTTGTGCTCTTTGTCGCACAGCCGTCACCACTTTTTGCTGCTTTTGCCAGAGAGCATCCCTCAATTCCTTACGATGCATTTGTTGTACTCTTTTATGTGTTAGGAGCGTTCGCTATGTTGTTCCTCGTAGCGACGCTCGTAGGAGACCCAGGACTCCTTCCGCGTCCCGTGATGCACCCCGACGGCACAGTCGAGGCACATCGGGATGAGGAAGAGGCGCACTATTGCCGCTCCTGTTGTGTGTACGTACAACGCTTCGACCATCATTGTGGCGTGATCGGTGCCTGCATAGGAGCACGCACTATGTGGTCCTTTATTTCGTTTCTTGGTAGTGCTGGGCTCTTTGCAGGAGTAGGCATGGTGATTGTTCTCTCGTTCTTGTATGCTCAACTGCGAGACATAGAGTCCCTCTCGATGCACCAAATTTCAACGCATGTCACGGCCACCACAGTGGTGACGTTTGGGTGCGTCGTGGCGGCCTTTCAAGGCGGTCTCTATGCTGCGCTCATGTGCGGCATGTACATCGTGCACGTTATTCGGGGAACGGACAGCGTTGCCCGTCGGCATCCTCAGCACGGCCAACACACACCGACACTACCACAATCGTGGGCATATCGACTACGCCGTTGCTTTGGGTATGCACTCACGTGGCGATCTGCTTACTCTGCTCAGTGCGTCATCAATCGAGGCGCGTTCGATGACCGCACTATTCTTGTGTCTTCTGAGAATATGTGAATGCTGTTGTGAAATTCAGAACGCTTTGTAACAGCGACGGCTTGTATGTTTTTGTGTTTGATGCTTTTTGTAATTTGACATTCTGCTCACTTCTGCTGTCCTTGGAAGAAAGTTGTTTTCACACATGGCAGTATTTGCCTCCCCGTACGGGGAAGCATTGCTGACACACTTACCGTCGCGTGGTGTGTATTCCCCAGAAGTCAATACGATTCGAAAGCTGTTTCCAAAATCGAAGCGGCATCCGTCTTTTTCGGTGTTAATCTACGCCGAAGATCTTGCTGATGTTTTTAACGACTTGCATCGCGTGGTCGGTGATGCTCCTAGACAATGCACCGAAGACACAGACCTGATTGATTTCTTGAAGTGCAATTTATTTGCGAGTGGAGAGGGATACTTCCATGAGGCACTTTCTCTTGCGTTGGAAGATCCGATGTGCATTGGTGTGCTATTAGGCATCGGTTGTGTTGCGTCGATGGAGCTTCCGATCGGTTGTCGATTTACAAATCCTAGGTGGGGACCGAAGGTGGCGGCACACGCCAAGCGGATCGCTGCACCGAAGCCCATTCCTGGCTCACTAACACTGCAAGAGATAGAGCAGCAGCGCAATGCCGTGGCGATCGACGTTGACGCGTTGGCAACAAGCGGCCTGGAGAGGCGAAAGTGGAGAACATTGTCGTCCCTAAAGTACCACATTGAAGCCATTGATGTAGAAGACGACGACGATGATGTCGTTGCGGTGGTGGGTCCTCCCCCACAGGCCACTTTGTCGCCGCCGGTAGATAGCTTAGAAGTCGCAGAGGAAAACATTATGCCGGCGGCGCCAAGCACTGACATAGCGATGCAGCCAGAAACACATTTGGCTGCAAGTGTCGCTGAAGCATCTGAAGAGTCTCTAGTTGTGCAAGACAATGAAGCCACAACGCCCGTTGAGTCTCGAACTAGTCCAGTTCTATCCACTCCCCCAGCAGGAATGCCGCCGCCCCCGCAACCACGACTTATTGAGCTACTCCATGTGGATGGTTGTGCGTCGCTTCTGAAAATGCGTCGCTACGTAGACCCGATCCGTCGACGGCTACTGTCTCACAAAGAACATACTGCGCAAGTGAAAGCTGCCGCAAAGAAGAAGGCTGCGAAGAAAGAGAGAGCAGAACGCCCAAAACCAGAAGCCGCGCCTCGCCCAGCCGCTGAGAAGAGAAAGAGGAACTACACTGTCATTCTAGACGAGCCTTCTGTCAGGACCAGGCGGCAGAGAAAAGAAACACACGATGACGCAGTAGAATTGGCGAGCGTGGAGAGTATTCCTATCGCGAAGGCGTCGCAGCGACAACGCCAACGAGCAGCAGCTGCCGAGCTGGAAGATACGGTGCAAGCTCTTGCCGCGTTGCGAACCGGCTTTGCTTCAAAGTGCGGTGCCTCAAAGAGTAGTAACCCATTGTCATTCTCACAGCAGCAGAGTGCCGCAAGGGACCCTAACAGTGGGCGGTTCCGGCCTTTGACGGACGCGATGCGTGCAAAACAAGACGCAGACACTCAGCGCCGGAGGGAGGAGCGACGAGAACTCGAACAGGAGCGATCATCAGCGTCGAATCCCCGATTGTTTCACATGGTCGATGTGGCCCCGGGAAAGCGGTCTCGAACGCTGTGGGTGCCTCCTGCCGACGCAGTACGACGACGCCGGCGAAGAAAGCCGAAAGTTGTGGTCATTGACTGATGACGTGGAACTTTTTGGTCGAACATGTTTCTGAGTACTGTTGTGCCAAAAAAATTATGAACGTTTGTGAGATTGTCTTGTTCTAATATTTGTTTTTTTCTCAATAGCAGCAGTAGACCCCTCGTATGTCCCACAGTCACACCATCAAGCACAACAAGCCGGGCTCGCGTCAAGTCCACCACAATCGAGAGAAATTCAATCCTTATCGCCACAAGGATGAGAACGACAAGATTCACATTTCTGTTCTTGAAACAATGACCAGCCTGTGCTGCAAGCGTTGCTGTGATATCATCCAGTGGAAGGTAGACTTTGGTAAATATCAGCATCTTGAGCGTCCTCGTAGGTGCAACGGTTGCTCTGAGAAGACAGTGGCTATCTCATACCACCACATTTGCCAAGAGTGCGCAAAGAAGGCGATCGTTTGTGCAAAGTGTCAAAAACCGCCAAAGTTTGAAGGGATGGCCGCAGACGGAGCGAAAAGGCCTCAGGAAGAGGCCTCGGACAGTGAAAGCAGCGATGATGAAGATGAGGACGAAGTTGGAGCCGAACCGAAGAAGCCGCTATCTGAATCTCTTCTTAAGTACGTGTTCGTCGATGAACCTATTTCTGACGAAGAGTTTGCAGCGTACAGAGGCCTTGATGCGCGACGACTAGTGCAGTACAAGCGAAAGGTGCAAGCAATGATCGAAAAGGAAAAGCGCAGTAACCTGCGCGAGCGTGAGCGTCGCACGGTGCTGAGAAAATTGAAGAAGGCCGAGGGTGCTGATGCCGGAGCTGAAGTGATGGATTTCGACAGCGACGAAGAAATGTAGAGTCTCTCTTCTCGCAACAAAGCAGTGATAACTCGTGTAATCGTGTAATGCTTCAACAGAGACGTCAAGCGTCCCCGTGTTGCTATGTTCCCCGGCACCACTGTGGTGTCCTCAATCGTTTTGGCTCCTGCTTATCATGTCATCATTTTTCTTTGATTGTAACAATCAAAGAGTGAACTCCCCACACAAAGATCGATGCACAGTGCACGAGGAAAGGGAGGAGCATCCTTCCCGTTACAGATCTTTCTCCACCTTGGTCGTTTCTTTTCAGTGCCGTGGTTTGTGATCACGTTAGCCCTTCTTATTTACAAAGGTGTGAAGCTTCCGTTTCCCCAGGACGTGGCCCTGCCGCTTGAAATCGTATCGTCCTTTCTTGTAATGGCGATCCATTGGGTTGCAGTGAACGTTGGCATCAAAGGAAACCTGACAGAGAGCCCTCGACTTCTGCTGTTGTCTATCTTGTTGAACGCGGTGATTCTGTTTGGGATCATTTACTTCATGTGGCTTCAGACGTACGTGATGCGTTTGGACTTAGGCGTTTCTGCAACGTACCTGAGTCTTGTAGGACTGACGTTTGTGTTTTCGCTGGTTGGGCTACAAAATATTGCTGGGGACGGGCTGATTCGGCCCACTGGATTTAGTGGCTAGTGAGTAAGATGTACCAATGACTGGGTAGCTGCAACGCTTTGTGGTCGCATAGACATTCCTTAGAGACATGAAATGCACTCTTATAGCGGTGACATTGATAAAATTTGTTGTTCTGTGCGGCTTACGCTGATGGCTTTCCTTTTTTCGTTTTCCTTTTGTGAAGTGCTTAGAAGAATTTAAACACTTAGAATTCGGTTTTTCGAGCATCAAAGAGATTTTTCTTTCTTTTTCGCTTCTCCATTTCTTGTTAATATGCAACCTTTTGGAATGGGGACGACGAAACGAAGAAAATCGGTGCAGTCATGCGTAGATTCTGCATTTAAACTCCCAGCTAGTCGAAGATTCTTGGCCAACGGCAAGGTTAGTTCATCCTCTCCAAGCAATTTGAGTGCTCCCGTCTGGGCACTATTAGCTGTTACCGCAATCATGGTAGTGTCGAGTGTGACGAGCACACAAACGAACACTAAGAGTCCATCAAGATCGTTTTCAGAAACAACATCGCAAAGTTCAACGAGAAGTTCTTCCCATAGTCTGTCCGATTCATGGTCACCATCCACTAGCAACACCGCCACCGCCACCGCCACCACATCAGGAACTGCAACGACATCATTTTCGCTGTCTTTGTCGATGTCATCATCGTTCACTGCAACGCAATCCTTATCTTTCTCCGAAACGCTGACAGGCTCCTTGAGCTCATCCACTTCGGCGTGTGTTAGATCATGACGGTCGCCATCACGCTCGTCCACGCAGTCCTCAAGCGCTTCGTGGAGCCAATCTGAATCCGCATCACTCACAAACAGCGGCTCCACAAGCACTTCATTTTCCGTGAGCGCCACATCCTCCTTTAGTGGCAGCGCCTCGTGGACGCTCTCTGACACCTCGACTCAGTCGTCATCAAACTCCCTTTCCTTGTCAGCTTCGACATCAACGAGTGCTTCAGCTAGCCAATCCATTACCTCAAGCACGTCGAACAGTGCAAGCGGCTCCGCAACTGGAACACCGACGGCTTCTGAGAGTCTGTCGTCCAGTATGTCCCAATCGACAACAACATCGCAATCTGTGTCGTCCTCGAAGACGGCATCGCCAAGTGCGACCTTTACTCCGTCGGTCAGTTCGTCGAAGTCACTCTCAAGTTCAGATTCGGTTTCCTTTTCGCTGTCACAGACGGCATCGCAATCTGTGTCCTTTACTCCGTCGGTCAGTTCGTCGAAGTCACTCTCAAGCTCAGATTCGGTTTCCGCCTCACTGTCACCGTCCAACACCGCGTCGCATTCAGGAACGGAGTCATCGTCTTCAACTGCGTCGTCGACAGCCTCGAGCACTGCTTCTTGGAGCGTATCATCGACAAGAAGTATGTCCGATTCCTTGAGCGGATCATCAAGCTCGACAACATCGATGTCTCTTTCCGGCACATTATCAGATAGTTCATCTCCTAGTGCGACCTCCTCACCGTCGCTTAGTGAATCCACATCACTCTCAAGCTCGAGTTCTGTTTCGAACTCGCTCTCTTCGTCTGGGAGTGTCTCGAGCACAGGGACATCGTCACTGTCCTTGACTGTATCGTCAACGTTGTCGACCAGCACTTCAGGGAGTGCGTCTTCTACAGCTAGCGTGTCCAGCTCCACTACTGGATCGTCAAGCGACTCACCAACCGCGTCTCTGTCTGCGTCCCCCTCGGAAACTGCATCGCCAAGCGCGACGTCCTCCCCGTCGTTTAGTAGCTCTGCGTCGCTCTCGGATTCAGACTCCGTTTCGACCTCACACTCATCGTCGAACAGCGCCTCGCAATCAGAAACTGCGTCGATCTCCTTCTCCTCTATCACAACTTCATCGAGCGCATCTGTAACGGGAAGCCTTTCCGATTCAACGAGCGGATCATCCAGCGCAACGTCTACTCCCTCGAGCACCGCATCGACAAGCGAGTCTATTTCTCAATCAACAACAACAACAACCTCCGGAAGTGCTACACTGACGCCTTCGTTGTCGGCATCCCCAAGCAGCTCTGCTTCGACGACCAGCAGTCACACGGCATCCTCGTCCAGCTCTGAAAGTCTTACTGGATCTTCATCCTTGTCGAACTCTGCGAGTGAGTCGAGCTCTCAATCAGTCAGCGGCAGTGCATCCTATTCCGGCTCCACAAGCAGCTCATCAAGTGCGTCCGAATCGTCATCGTTGTCACATTCCGTGTCGACGTCGTCATCTGAGTCATTGTCACAGTCATCCTCGTCATCCGCGTCGACGTCAATGACGCCGTCGTTCACGTCGTCTGGATCGATGTCATCGTCTTTAAGCATTTCCTCTTCATTATCCAGCAGCAGCTCAACGACGGCGTCGACGTCTGCTTCTCTAAGCTTGACGTTCTCGACATCCACGTCTGTCTCCATGAGCAGCAGCGACACCATGTCACTGTCTTTTACCGCGTCGGCAAGCAGTTCACTGAGCTCGTCGCCATCGCTCTCGTCCTCGCCAACCAGCAGCACTTCATCAACGTTGACTGGAAGTGATACCATGACCACCTCTCATTCCTCGACGGCAAGCGATTCAACATCAGTCTCCGGCACAGCAACATCCTCTCACAGTGCAAGTGCGTCGTTGAGTGGCACAGTGTCTACGTCGCATTCTTCATCACTCTCGTCGACTTCATCGGCGTCGACTTCAGAATCCCGCACCTTGTCCTGGTCGTCCAGTGGCTCCGTGACGTCCACCTCCAGTGCTACCCTCTCCCCCTCCGCCACTGCTTCCGATTCCCGTCAATGACATCCTCACCGAGTACAACGTCAAGTGGCACCACAACACTATCCAACTCCCCGACAGCATCACCTTCAGCCTCTGCTTCAGGGAGTGGAAGTGCCTCGATGACGCCCACGATGACCAATACCGACAGTACGTCAAGCACAGAGTCCGTGTCAGGCACAACGTCGTCTTCGTTGACGACAACGACATCGGCGTCCGAATCTGACTCTGCCTCGGCATCTGCATCTGTGTCACCCTCCTCTTCCGCCTCACCCTCAACCAGCGGCAGTTCCAGTGAATCATTCACTGTGTCGCCAAGCTTTACATTATCGTCAAGTGCATCGCATTCGTCATCCTTGTCCGATTCATCGTCGGTGTCTCAAAGTGCATCCCCATCTGCATCTGCTAGCCGCAGCGACACGACCACTCAGTCCAGCTCCAACTCTGTTACAACGTCATGGACGGCGTCGTCGACAGCTTCTGACACAAGTTCGCACAGCGCGACCGCGTCTATGTCATCGACCGACAGTGCATCGATGTCGTCCTCTGGTACCTTCACCGCATCATCGTCAGGCAGCAGCTCGGCGTCGGCAACCTACACAGGAAGTTCCTCTGCGACCACAACGGCGTCAGGATCTGCTTCAGGAACTCCTACAATGTCTGCGTCCCCCTCATCCACAGGCAGCAGCTCTGCGACAACATCCACAACTCCAAGCACTTCTGCATCGCCCTCACCCTCAGCGAGCGCCTCTTCATCTGGCTCAGATTCCTCGTCGCTGACAACAAGCGCATCGATATCGTCTTCTGCTTCTGTGAGCGGCTCGCCTTCCGCCAGCTCTACCGGATCACTAACCGTCTCTGGCAGTACAAGCGCATCCTTTAGTTCATCCATCACTGCGTCACAGACATCGTCAGACTCAGCGACAAATTCTCTCTCGGTCAGTTCATCTGCGTCGCACTCAGACTCGCCCAGTTTATCAGGATCACCGTCCATTTCGGTAAGTGGTTCAGCCTCGATCTCCGCCTCTCAGTCACAAAGCTCCTCGAGCACTCTGTCAGATTCTACGTCCCGCACGTTATCAGCATCACCGACCTCATCCACGTCACCAACTGAAACGCACAGTGCTTCCACAAGTGCCTCTATGAGCCCATCGTTGACGTCTTCACCGTCAGCAAGCAGCTCGATGTCGTTGACAACGTCACAGTCCACCACGGCGTCCAACTCCCAGTCGATGAGCATCACGGCGTCATTGTCCGTCACAACGTCAACCTCAGGCAGCAGTAGCCTCACTTACTCTGCATCTCAATCTGCGTCCCACACGTCTTCTGAAACGAGCTCTGTGAGCGTCACATCCAGCTCCTCTGATTCCCAAAGCCTTTCGAGCTCCCCAAGTGACACTGCATCTCCCAGTCAAAGTGCGTCCCCCTCAATCAGTTCTTCGTTATCCCTTTCGGCTTCCGCCTCGTCCACTGGTTCGCAGTCGTTGAGCATGTCCGAGTCCCCAAGCTAAAAAAAAAAAAAAAGACATCATCAACCTCAGAGTCATCCTCAGCGAGTACGTCCGCCACGTCGTCTGCATCAAGCACAAGCACCGTATCGCCATCGATGACCTTGACAACTTCGGTATCATCATCGGGTACTACATCGGAGTCCGCGTCCCAATCTGCCTCGATCAGCGCTAGCAACTCTGCCTCCGCGTCCCCGACCACGACAAACACGCCATCAGAGTCCACGTCGCCAAGCACCTCTGGTAGCACGACCCACTCGACATCGAGCTCGATGAGTGCATCGCTTTCCGAGTCCTACACAACTTCGCCGAGTGCAACCAGTAGTGCCTCGCCGTCAACGTCAGCCTCCCCGAGTGCGACTTCGTCCAGTAGCACTTCTGATTCGTTGTCGCCCACGACGTCGGCGAGTCCCTCGCAGACCACCTCGGAGTCTCCAACAGAATCATCTTCGCCAACAACGTCAGGCAGCCCAACTGGCTCGAGTTCGGCATCAGCGACAGTTTCTGCTTCCCCTTCGACTTCAGCGTCGGGCAGCACAACGACTTCGGTCTCCCCAACGCAATCTCAGTCCCCCACAGCCAGCGAATCACCCTCGACGTCACAGTCTCCGAGTGGAACGACCTCTCTGTCGCCTTCCTTCTCCGCCTCTCCGTCAGCCACGTCGTCGCCTTCGGAAAGCACCTCACCCAGTGTTTCTGTTTCAGCGTCACAAACCACGTCTTTGTCCCTTAGTGGATCGATGAGTCAGAGCATTTCATTAACTGACTCGGCGTCGTGGACTGAATCGCAGTCTGCAACATCTTCGTTGTCGTCGACGAGCTCACTTTCTTTGAGCTTCTCAGTCAGTAACACCGGCAGTGTTTCGCTTACGCCGAATATCACTGCGTCCCCAACTGCCTCGACATCTTCGTCTGAGACCAATTCTCTGACGTTCTCGCACTCACAAAGTGCATCTGTATCAGATTCGATGTCTGAGAGCGGCTCGACATCTGCGACTACGTCGGTATCCTCGACAGCTTCCGCTAGTGCTTCCAATACGTCGTTCCTATCCGACTCGATGTCCCATTCCGCTTCATTCTCCTCGACGGATGAAATATCTCTGTCGCACTCCCCTTCGACAGCTTTAGCGTCTCTCACTCCACCTCACTCAGCGCCTCTATCACTCCCAGCGTGAGCGCCTCCTCCACCATCACCACTGGATCCGAGACAATGTCGATCACTCGTACTCCATATCGACCTGATGTCATCCGCGTGATGCCGCCTGATCTCACTAACGGGAAGAACACCACGTACTATGTGCAGGAAAACATTTCGTACATTACGTTGAACGAGAGCCAAACATGGGTCAGGGTTGGCTTTGGTGTGACATTCATGAACGACACGAACATCACCGACCCCGACACGCTGTTCATCCTGGAGGGGTTCTACATTCGAAGTGTGATTGACGTAGACTACGAGCACACCTACACAACGCACTTGGACTGCATCGACTACATTCCCTGCTACATCAACTTGACCAGTCCAACCACCGCAGGCATTCACCTCGTCACTTTCTTCTTCAATTACAAATTGGGTCCTGCCAACGACACACGACCCTCCAAATTTCTATACATCAGGAAATTCCTGGACCCAGTGCCGGAAGCAGGAAGTCTAAGCATAGATGATTCCGTCTTCCCAAATTACACGTCATCGGTGTCTCCCTTCCAAGTAGACGTGGAGCTGGTCAGTCAGACGCAGCGCAATATTCCCAGCACATTTGAAACGTATATTGGCGACAATGCCATGGTGGCATTGACCGTGTCGCCCATTCTCAACAACAGTCTATGCCCGACCGCCACGTACTATTGCATGCAGGAAAGCGCCTTGTCGACCTTTTGGTTTCAAATCCCATGTTTTGAAGTCGTCCAACTTACGGCAATGGTAACGGTGGGCGGTGTTCTCATTCAAACGCTTCAGCCCTCCACTGTGCAAGTGATTCAGTGCCACAACGTGGCGCACAATCCCACCGTGTCGGCGGGCCTTACCAGTGCGGTGTACTACGCACCTCATGCCCCGTTTGAACGCATCGCACAGCACACCTCCTTGACGCTGCAGAAGCGCAACAAGGACGTCATGGTGTACGTGTCCACGTCGCGCGTCTTGCTCGTTGCTGCCAGTGTCCCAGTGCATTTTGAAATCGAGCACCCCCTTTCTAGCTTTCAGTGGCTAGGCGGCCATGAGTGCTGGGTGGTGTCTGAAGATACCGGCAAGGTGGTCGCTTCGAATAACCGCACTTGGACGTTTGTTGGCGTCGGTTGCAAGACGTACTGTGATTTCAACACATCGTATTTCCGGGCGCCGCTTGTTGGCCTTCATCGGTTGTACCTGCGCTTCAGCCCCATTGGTGAGGATTTTGAATTTGAAGCGGGCAACGGCTTCTTCATCACGACGGGTATCGCAGCAAACCTCAGATACAGCGTGGAAGGTCTGTTCAACTACTCCATTCCGACCCTCGGCACCTACCTGCCCACAGTTCCTGTGCACATGTACGACTCTTGCCTGGAGCTCTACCTGGTGGATGTGGTTGGCAATCGTGTCCCTCCAGCACCTTGGGTGTACGTCCAGCTCACTGCGTACGGGCAGTCGCACCCGTTTTACTCCAGCCAGTGGCACAACGGCACTGTGTATCACAGGCTATGCAACTGGACAACCCCAGTGACCCACTACAACACATTCAGCACTCTGCAACCGGAGTCTTACAAGACCAACTTTTCTGTTGTCGTGTCGCACCAGCCCT
>CYKH01001443.1:0-24730 GCA_001460835.1 Bodo saltans
ACGAAATGAGCCTTAACCTTCTAGGAGCAAAGCGTATGGTGATTGGCCACACTATTCAAAACGACCTCAGAGTACACACGTACTGCGGTGGCCGGCTTGTGGCCATCGACGTCGCCATCTCTAGGGCGATCAGCGGAAAGCATCCTGGCTGTGTGGAGCTGGTGGATGACATGCATATCCGGCCTATTTACGCAGACGCAGAATAAGTGAAGTTCATGTTGCGTTGTTCGTTTGTTTGCTTGCGAAAAAAACATTTGTTGCTATTTTTGTCGTTAAGAGTTTCCAATGAGGTGAGTATCACATTCCTCTTCATTTTTTGTGTGCTCGTTGCAGATCCCAATATCAACCTTAGGGAGAAGTGTAAAAAGGTGACAACATGCGGGTACGCGGTGGGACGAAGTTGACGTTGTGCATCTCTGTTGCCCTCCTAGATAGTCTGTTCTTCGCAATACAACCGGGTCAAGTCACTGCACCTGATGAAGAGCACATCCGAGAGGTCATCCACCACGAAACACAGAATTTTGTTCAAGCACCATCTGGGGACAGCCCAACTGCGGCTGCTCCCGTTCTCTACGTCGACGGCTTGTATGGTCCAACGCTGACCTTGACGGAGTCGGAACAGCGCATCGTTGCCAAGCGACAGCAGAATCGTGTCACTCCTGCAAAATGCCCGCACAAGTACTTGTTTGTCAATACTCACACGTACGGTCGGCACCACAACCAATTGCAAGAAATGATGCACCTTGCTGCATGGGCGCAGCGGCTTGGCCGTACTGCGGTGCTTGGCTGGTTTCGGTTTTCTCGTCGCTGGGGTTCCAGCTCAAGACTTTTACAACTTCAGTAGAATTATGGACTCCTACTGTCTCATCACCCCAGAAGAAATGGTACAGCGCATCAGCAAAGCCGAACGTAGCGCGTCGACCACCCCGACGGTGGCCTGTTTAGGTCAAAAGTTTGATGACACTCCACTAAAGCGCCTCCTCAAAGGGCCAGCTAAGATGAAGTGTAAGCTAGACCCCAACATTCCTCCGCACTACAACACCAGAAATGGCATGCGGATCACTCAGGAGTATTTTAACTCTCACGTGGCGAAGGCTCAAGACACCCTTGTGGTACTGAGCGGTGAGTTGGCGTTCTTCCTAAGGCCCGGCCTCGCAGTGTAAGCTCGACCCCAACATTCCCCCGCACTACAACACCAGAAATGGCATGCGGATCACGCAGGAGTATTTTAACTCTCACGTGGCAAAGGCTCAAGAGACCCTTGTGGTACTGAGCGGTGAATTGGCGTTCTTCTTAAGACCCGGCCTCGCAGAGATGGCTGCGTTGTTCGGTTTGCTTGAGCCTGCCAATCATGTTCGTGACGCCGTGAACACCTTCAAACGAGCACAATTCGGAACAGAGGCGATACCGCCGTACTTTGGCATTCATCTTCGACGGAGGGAGCAGGAGTGTCTTAAAGAGATAGGGGAAAGTCGAGAGGATGGGGGCGAGCTGTTGAAACCCATGGACGATGATGCCCAAGACACCCTTGTGGTACTGAGCGGTGAGTTGGCGTTCTTCCTAAGGCCCGGCCTCGCAGAGATGGCTGCGTTGTTCGGTTTGCTTGAGCCCGCCAATCATGTTCGTGACGCCGTAAACATCTTCAAACGTGCACAATTCGGAACGGAGGCGATACCGCCGTACTTCGGCATTCATCTTCGACGGAGGGAGCAGGAGTGTCTTAAAGAGATTGGGGAAAGTCGAGAGGATGGGGGCGAGCTGTTGAAACCCATGGACGATGATGCCAGAGGATGGGGGCGAGCTGTTGAAACCCATGGACGATGATGCCTGGCGCATTGTCTCCACTCAGTGTGCCATCACAGTTGACCACGTCAAAGCGTTGATGAGCTCCCTAAGACTCCTGATGGATCACCAGCTAATGTTCCTTGGCTCTGATCACCAAGACATGAAGTTAGAAAAGGCATTAGTGGACCGCGGTGCGGTGATGTTTGGAGACGATGGCGGGCTGCTTGGCCTCTCTGTTGACTATTTCATGCTGGGTGAGGGCAAGTACTTTACCGGGAATCAGTTGTCATCCATCACGCAGAATGTTTGTTATCGTAGATTAGGGAGAGGGCAAGGGTGCAACGGTTTCATCCCTTCGTTTAGTTACTATCATTCTCGTAATGTGGAGACTCACAAGTCCTTCATACGCACGTTTGGTGTAGACACGCAGCAACAAGAAGGTGACTAGAGAGCAAACGTTTGTGCAGTCCACTTTCCGACAATTGCGCCACATCTCGTCGTCATCGACCTTCGTGGTTGGAGGCATCAGCTTGGTGGCGTTGTTTGTGCTTGTTTTTGTTGTGAGAATTCTCTTGCCGCGCGGTTGTGTTTCTTTTGTACCACCTGTACCAATAAATGCCCTTCTCTGAACTGTTTGATATGATCAGTCCTTATAATAAAAGATGGCACCTAAACGTTCCGAGTCTCTCCATCAGAAAAAAGTGAGCAGCCTCAATCCCCTCGTCCATGAGCACATCCCCCCGGCGATGCTGGCCAACCTCGCATCGTACAAGTACAGTGGTGTCGACAAGAGCATCCTGTCGAACTACTTAATGTGCCATTACTGGACCTTCATGGTGGAACTGCTGCCGATGTGGCTTGCGCCAAATCTTGTCACCCTCATTGGGTTTGTAATTAGTGTCAGCTCAACAGCACTTGTGTTGTGTTTTGATGTGGTGGATGGTGCACTGTTCGATGGTAGCCTTCGAGGAGATGTTCTCCATGGTGAGTACCCTGCATGGGTGTGGGTGTATGCATGTGTTGCACTATTCGCATACCAAACCCTCGACGCTCTCGACGGAAAACAGGCTCGCCGCACAAAGTCTGGAAGTGCACTGGGTGAGCTCTTCGATCACGGGTGCGACGCATTCATTACACCGTTGCTGCAAGTGAACATATGCATTGGCTTAGGGTTTGCTGCAGGATCCATTCAGCAATTCATCTTTTTTATCACGGTCACGTCTGGCCTTCTGTTTGCGATTTGGGAGCAGTTTGTGACCGGTACTTTGGACTTTGGGTACATCACAGGCCCCACGGAGGGTCTTCTCTTGACGTGTAGTGCGTTCCTTTTGACCGCGTCACGTGGCGTGGCGTTTTGGAACGTCCCGTCCCTCCCATCAAGCGTCGTTGTGGATTGGAGTGTTCCCCTTCATACGATGCTAGCCAACGCGTACCTCTCAATCCCCGATGTGCATATCTACATTGCATCGTGGGGCGATGTGATGTACTACTTCATCCTCTTGGCAGTGGCGCTCACTGCATTCACGAACACTTCTCATGTGATATTCACGCCACGCGTTGCGTCCCACCCACGAGGGATCGCTCTGACGTCATTGCTGCCAAACATCCTCGTGTTGGCATTGACCATTGCGTATTTCCGCACATTTCCTTCTGTGGTGGCGCAGGCCCCGTTCTTGTTGGAGTCCTGCTACGGATTCTTTGCCTCCTACACCGCGACGAGATTGACGGTCTCGCGACTGTGCGTGATGCCGTACCGACCAATGAGCGTGTTCTACATGGCCACCATTGGGTGCATGGGTGGACCATTGGTGGCGTCCCAGTTGCTCGGCATTACTATTGATTCTTCAGTGCTCATTGGATTGCTTGCATTTCTGCTGGTGATGGGAGTTGTGTGTTACTTTCACTTGATTATTTCTGTCTTTAGACAATTTGCGGATCACCTGGATATCAGCATTTTCAAGATCAACAAAATCAAGGTGTAAACTTTTTTTTCGATTCATTGTGTTGAATAGTGACTACTGTATTGTTGATGATGTCTGAGATTGACAGGTTGCCATCATTCTCCAATTTGTGCGGGTTGACGCCCCCTTGCGACGCTCCATATGTGCTACATGATGTTGGATGTGCACTGATGACTTTCGAATAGTCTTGGATCACATCTTTTTCTTTCCTTATATTACATTGCATTAATTTTGTTGATTGCTTTTTTTTTCTCTCGAGAAAAAGAGTCGCTGATTCAAATCAATCAGTACAGCACAGGAATAAAGTGAGCCGAAGAAATTGGAAAGACATTATTTTGTAACAATGAAATTCAGGTCTGGGGATGCACCATTGAATTCTAGCGTTTTAGGAGTGATTCAACAAAAGCTGAAAGCTCATGCTTCAACCGACATTGCAGAGCTACTCTCTGCTCTCGCCACCGATGCAGATGTGCGCAGTGCGGAACACACGTTTTCAACCGCACCAACTACACCGATTTCATTCCTTGGATTGTCGGAATCGAATAGCCACAAGACCTCAAAGGGCAATGAAGGGGGCTTCCCTGACCCTCCAATTGATGAGTTGTTCCTTCTTCAGCGCATTCTCAACCCTGTTAGCAGCAACAACCGCAATGAGTCCACTTCTACTACTACAAGCCAACGCTCTGCAACAGCGACGCTATTGCAAAAGTTAGAGCAGTGTCACACACTCGATCGTTTGTTAGACCTCGCAGCCCAAGGAATCAGCTGGTACTTCCAATCAGCACAAGGACTGCAGCAGCGCAACCAAACGAATCACTCAGTCATGAACGGGTCATCTTACTTGGGGTCGATTTCGCACACGCAGCAGCCCAGCACGATTTCCGCTGCCCCCACTCATGTGCCGCACACCATCGGTGCCTCCACAATGGAGATCTCACTGCTTCGGTTGACGTTGGTCTGCGATGCACTATTCTTGTTCGTGCATCAAAGCAATGTGGTGGCTCGTGACGAAGCGGAGAACAATGACGATACCCTTCTCAGGCGTCGCACATCTTCACGTTTGCGCAGTGCAGGCCGTGCCAGTGCAGAAGCCATCCACGTCCCACCACGTACCTATTCAGAATGGCAGCGTGTGGCGACTCGCCTCGCTTCGATCGTCATGCTCACCAGCGATGCCCAAGAAGATGAGCTTGCCATCCGTCGAATCGGCCTCTCTCTTACTGCAGCACTATCGCAAGTTCTCCAGCGCTGCGTGGACGGCAGCAGCGATGAGATTGCCTTTGTCCCAGATATGCTGTACACCCAACAGATACATCGACACTGCCCAACCCATTTTATTCTCATGGCCGCTGCTCGTTCTGTGCTTGCCGCCGCGCACACGCACCAAAGGGAACTGCGCCGTGAACACTCTGCGGCAGCTGTTGACAATAGCAGCGGTTTAGTGGAGCTGGATACGACTGCTGCTGCTACCGGGGCCAACACAGTGAGAGCTCAGGCTGTGGATAATGCCCAACGTCTGCTGCAAGTGCTCGCCACAAGCCGCGCTGCTCGTTGTGTGCTGCAAGACACACTCTACATTCGCACCTTCGGCGACCCGTGTGGCGTCTACGGCCTCCTGACGTCAACATTTCTTGCCCCTGCTGTCCGCAGCTTCGTTGATGCTGTATCGATGGATTTCTGGCGGCATTGTGACCCCGTCACGCTGCAGAGCTACACGTGGGCCCTTGCAGAGCTCATGAACGTTGTGGTCGACTCAGATGCTGCTCCCAAGTCAGGCACTGCGCTCGGAGACGGGGGCCGCATGACGATGCTGACCTTCCTTGAAACAGAAGTGTTCGTCTCGCATGACGTTGCATCGCACCAGCAAACGCCGGCATCGCCAAACGCACCCCGTCTCCCGAATGTTTCTGTCAATGACCACTGGGTCTATTTGGGCGCATGGCTTGCACTGCAGGCGAGTCTTATGTTGGAGCCCTCCACCGCGATGCTGTCAGCCGAGCACGCTGCCATCCGAACTGCGATGCGTCTTGGATCATTACATCAGCAGGGTGTGGGAGTCGTGGAGCAACTGAAACGGGTGACAATCCGGACCCTCACCGCGGAGCATGACATCAGCTCCCCAGCTGTCGAGCATACTGACGCTGCATCTTCGTCGGCTTGGTTTTGCAACCCTGATCTATCCCATGCTGGTGGCCCCAGTAGTGTAGACCACGACACAGCTCTCTCCATGCTGCTCCTGGTGGATGCCTTTCTCTGGACCATCGAGGGGCAACCCAGTCCTAATGCACGACGTCTACTGCACGATAAAGTGCAAGAAGCCTCGCAGCAACATGTTCACTTGAGCTCCATATTCCAGGACATTGCACACACTGCGCTCTCCGTTCAAACGTTGCAAATCAGCTCTCCTCCACAACTTTCTAACACACCTATGGCGTTGGCGTTGCGGTGCATCGGTCGTCACTATTCGTTGCTGTCAGACAACGGCACCCTTCCCGTGCTGGAGTACCTTGTGTGTGACGATGTCATGCGTCGATTGGCTGCTACTCCATTGACGGCAGAAGCCGCCGTCCACCCGATGCTCCTCACGACTGCTCTTGTGAGCAACAGCCCAGCTGATCTCTTCGCTGGTGTTGTGGCGCCTGTCATCCGCACCCTAAGCCTCGGGACTATGCACCAACAATCCCACCTCCTTCCCCTTGCCACGAGAGCGTTACTCGCCAACACATGGTTGAGGGTTGTCTCTCACGTATCGCAAGGATGTCTCAATGAATTCACTGCTGCCATTCGAAATGAATCTGAAGCGCAGCAAATGCTCAGCTTGACCATCCTGAACGAAGTTGCGAATATTCTCGTCCTCAGCCTGTACCTAGATCAGCAGGGTGTGGCCACCCTCGGTACGGACCCTGTTCGTGTGGTTCTGATTGACTGCTTGCAGCTGCTCACCGCGCTTTCCGCAGCTGGAGGCAATGCAGATGTGATTGTTCGGCATGAAATGTCGTGGAATGGGGAATCTCTGTCGCTGTTCCACGTCATTCTCTCCCTTGCATTCGAATCCAATGAATCTGACGTTGTCGAAGCGGCTACTGGACTTGTGGTAGATGCGCTCGAAAATTTTCATCAATGCGATGTCAGTCGTCAAAGTGTCGCCACCACTGTCGTCGATCCTGTCGAATCCATTCGCCCGCTGCAGGCTTTGCGACGTGCCACGAACAGCTCGTTGGTCACAAATAATGCCTCTCAGAAGTCGCATATCGCACTGCACATTCTCAGTGCTCTCGCCCAAGACAATCAAACGGCAGTCGCTGTCCCACGGCTCCTGATTCTCAAGGCAATGATCATCTACGATACACCCTTGTTCGACTTCCTGTTCCCACCTCCAGCATCAGTTCGCCCAGAAAGCACGGCGAAAGACCCCAAGCCGATGTCTCCTGTACCAAGCAACAACAATAGTCGCACTGTTCTCATAAAATTACTTCGCGACACACTACAAGTCCCGGCAGACTT
Source organism: Bodo saltans (assembly GCA_001460835.1). NCBI lineage: Eukaryota > Euglenozoa > Kinetoplastea > Eubodonida > Bodonidae > Bodo > Bodo saltans. The sequence goes on from CYKH01001443.1 coordinate 7,251, forward strand.
TTCACCCCGATGTCGAGCAGAAGCGCTCGAGTTGATTCGGCGCATGGGGCCGATCCATTACCCCAGTGCACCCAGTGCAAACCCGCCCCCTGCACTCAAACTCATGAACGTCGTCGAAGCGTCGCGCACAACGGATGCCATCATTGCGTCGTCGCAGGCACAATTATCGTCCTCGACACATCAAGAAGAAGTGCCGGAGGCAGGCGTCAGTGTCACTTCGGATTTCTCGGCGGATTTGTTAGACAATGCGCTGCTGGTATCTGCTGCGGTGCGCTTTGCCGCTCAGGAGATGGCAAACGCTGTAGTGAGTCACGCCGGGAGTAGCAAGGCATCATCAGGCAGCAATGGTGAAGGTGGTGGTAGCAAGATGCGTGTCCCTCCCATGAGCCCATTGACGACCCCGTTGAAAGACTCCCCCTCCTCCACTACTGCGCAGACTAGGTGCCCAGCTGTGGTGAACCACGCGGCGCATCTTGACGAAGTGCTGCGACGGGCCATGAGCATTGTTGAAGCCATCATTCCGGTGGCAACCACCTGCATGACAGCGTGCAGCGCTCAGCTTGAGCAACTCGCAGGATCACTGTACTTGGGAGAAGACTACCTCATTCGACGTGTTCGCCTCCACTACGGCGATTCCTTTGCCTTCACCTCCCTGACTGCTCGAGCAGCGCCTGTCTGCCTCGCAGTGAATCGCCTTGCTGCAGTGCTCGATGTTCTCACGGAGCTCTCCGAATCTGTGGAGGCGTTATTCCTATCCGTTTATCGTGACTACAGCAGCGGCGCCAAGCTGGTGGAGCTTGCGACGAGTGCCCTGTGCACCTTCTTTGCATTGGTGCCGCTGACCGCACCGGCCCATCCTTCACTCGGGTGGTACTCGGGGGATGTATTCGAACAGAACTTGACCGTGTGTCCGCCGGGCCTCAACGATCGAACTCGTTGGTGCCTGCGCCCTCAGTCCTTCGACTCAGCGATCAATTCCGCCGAACTTACGACGCAATTCTGAACGAATCTGTCCTCCTTGAACGTGACGATGCTGTTGGCACGTTGCTTATTATCGGATCAACCCTTGCAGACGTCCTTCGCACCCACCACGGCAACGTCATCACCGTAAAAAGTCTCTCCATTCCTACTCCTGTGGAGCTGATGACTCGTGCTACGCAGCTGCGCTCGTCCCCGAGCTCGTCGTCCAACAACGGCACTGCACCATCCCTGACGCTTGAGTTTTTGGACTGCCTCATGACAGGAATTGCCGCCTACGGTGGATCCACCAGCCCTCTGCAGTGCTTTACGATGGCACGCTGCCTTTGGCAAGCACTGCACTCGCGGCTACACACCAGCACGTTTTTCTTATCGGAGGCAACCTCTAGTAACGGAAATACGCTGATACTCTGCAGACTACTCGATGTCCTCACGACCCTTGTCTTGCACGGGCCAGATGGCACTTGTCTTAACCTACCCGTTGAGGAGCTCTTGCAAGCCGTTTCGTTGCTCGGCGGTCACGATGCGGTAGCCCTTGGAGGGTTCACCAAAGACGACAAGAGCGCGTCGGCCGTGGAACTCGGTTGGTACAGCGTCTGGCGAGGTTTCCTCACACTTCTGCGTGGAATGGTCCTGCGTCTACCACACGATGCGAATGAGTGGTTGGACTGTGTGGTGAGTTGCCTCTCCACATCACCACGATTCCAAAATGCACTTTGTGGTCCTCAACGACCGCAAGCCCCGGCAGGTCTTGCCAGCGCTGCAGCTGCGGCTGATTACGAGGCCACTGTTATTGTCGGTGAGTTGCGAGAGACGGAGCTTGCCGCGCAGTTGCTAAGCTGTGCAGTCATTGCGTCTTCCTCATCCTCTCATCAGTGGCGCCACTCCACGCGAGTCTTCGCCGCCATTCAAGCCCTCGTCGATTATTTGTGCATTGGATTTGCTGTGTTGCGGAAGCCAAATATGATCGTGTTCGGCGGTCACGATGCGGTAGCCCTTGGAGGGTTCACCAAAGACGACAAGAGCGCGTCGGCCGTGGAACTCGGTTGGTACAGCGTCTGGCGAGGTTTCCTCACACTTCTGCGTGGAATGGTCCTGCGTCTACCACACGATGCGAATGAGTGGTTGGACTGTGTGGTGAGTTGCCTCTCCACATCACCACGATTCCAAAATGCACTTTGTGGTCCTCAACGACCGCAAGCCCCGGCAGGTCTTGCCAGCGCTGCAGCTGCGGCTGATTACGAGGCCACTGTTATTGTCGGTGAGTTGCGAGAGACGGAGCTTGCCGCGCAGTTGCTAAGTTGTGCAGTCATTGCGTCTTCCTCATCCTCTCATCAGTGGCGCCACTCCACGAGAGTCTTCGCCGCCATTCAAACCCTCGTCGATTATTTGTGCATTGGATTTGCTGTGTTGCGGAAGCCAAATATGATCGTGTCCATGGTCCGTCGGCCTACCTCCGCAGGAAGTGCAGATTACCGTCGGGAAGCTGAGCTAGCCTGCGCAAGTATTGTGAACGATCATTTGACGGTGCTATCCTGGTGGTGTGCTGAGTCAGAAGACTGGCTACTCACGGACTTCCAGCCCGTACGTAGACGAGGACAGAGTCCGTCCCCACCACATGCAGGGTTGACATTTGCTGAGCCCTCGCCGTTGATCGGCAACTCTGATTGGCCAGCCGTTGGCAAATCGTTGTTCTCGTTGGACGCGCTACGCGACTTCCTCGTCAGCCAATTTACGGCGGTCAAGAAGATTCATCGAGATGCACCCTTCACACCTGCAACGTCCAGTGCGCATCCGCCGTCAACGCCCCATTTGCTCTCCACATCGCTTTCTCCCTCCCTCCGCAGCGCAGCCCTTCAGGCGGCTCAATTGAATAGCTACGATGGTGCGGAGAGTGTGGTGGATAGCGAGGTATCGTACTCACAACCAAGTGACCATCCAAGGTGCCTCTATCTCCATGTCCAGTCAATCAAGGTGGCTGTGCAGCTGTTCCTCAGAGCAGTCCAGGCACGGTCCAAGGCTCACGTGAATTCTGGTGCCACGTGGACTGGTCCAGCGAGAGACACGTCGGAAAAGTTGGAGTGGAATATGAAGAGCATCGCGTCAGATTTGCGAAGCTATGATAATATGCAAGAGTTGAGCACCTTTCTCGAGCACGGTCGATTGTTCCTTGATGGTGTTCTCCACCGCTCCGTGGTGCATCACGGAACTGCTGTCGAAGCTGCTGGTGCATCGCTGCGACGTTAGTACAACAACAACAACAACACCACCACGAAGTGCTCTCTCATATTGAGGGAGCAGAAGAGGCAAACATATTTTGTTTGCACCCACACACAGATAAGAAAACTGACGCCCCATTCTAAGCGAAACAAACGAAGCTCTGTGGCTGCTTCATTTATTAATATATCACGGTTGCTTTTTGTTTTGCATTTTTTGCTTAATTTTTTGTTCGCACTCTCTCTTTCATACTCGCAAAAGTAATTTTACATTTAGCGCTGTCCGAGCAATAAGATACTATGGACGATATCGATGGGCTGCCAAAGGTTCTCCTCATGGGCCTGAAGAAGAGTGGCAAGACGAGCATCCAGAAAGTTGTGTTCGATAATTTACCCCCACACGACTCCATCAATTTGAAAACGACCGTCCAGCCAGAGAAGACGACTGTGAAGTCGAACGAGTTTGTCAAATTCGAAGTTTGGGATTTTCCTGGACAAAGCGACCCCCTTGGCGGAAGCGGTGCGGCCGGAGCGTCTGGTGGCAATCGCAGCACTATTGCAGCGAACATTCTGGAAAACTGCGGCGCGATCGTGTTCGTGATGGACTGCACCGATAACCTCGAAGATGCGACAAAGAGACTGATTGAAACTGTGTGTGCTGCGCACGCTGTCAACCCAGATCTTTGCGTCGAGGTGTTCCTTCATAAAGTCGATGCACTCAACGAAGTGCAGCAAAACGATCACCTGCTGCAAGTGCGGCGCAGCGTAGAAGATGTTGTGAAGGGGCGCATCGATGGAAAGCGCCAACTGCGCCTCAGCTTTAACCTGACGTCTATTTACGATCATTCTGTATTTCAGGCGTTCTCCGTCGTCGTACAAAAACTGATCCGCACTCAGCTTCCCTACGTCCTTGAACTCCTTGGAATGCTGAACGGAAACAGTCAGCTCGATTTGACCTATCTGTTCCTCAGCCGCTCCAAGATTTTTATCGGCGAAGTCGAACGTAATCGTACCCGCACTCGCACCTACGACCTGTGCAGCGATGCGATCGACGTGATGATGCGAGTGGAAGGTATCTACGGTGGTCATCTCTTTGCTAAAAAGAACCTCCCCCAAATCAAAAATAGTCAGCAAGAAGGAGACGCATCCTCTGCTGTTGGTGCGCATCTCGCATCATCGGTGTTCCATCTTAGCAGTGACGACGTGATTTACGTGAGAGAACTTCCGAACGAGCTGACAGTTGTGATGATGTTGCGCGACGATGCGTTCCAAAATAAAGCGCTGATCGACTTTAACGTGAACGTGTTTAGCAACGCCGTGTCGGAGGTTTTTCAAGCAGGCTCGTCTAACTCACGTTAGTTTTTGAGGATGTCCCTCGCGAAGACTGAACATTACGTTGCAACGTTAACGTTTCTGTGATGTGCGCCTGTGGCCACGTTTTATGAAATCTGTTGTTGCGACGATCGTTACGTGCTTGTTTGCATTTTATTTCCTCTATCACGCAAGAGCTGAAACACACATAGATTTTCAACATACTGCATACAGTACTGTACTCGTCTGCCCTAATTCATTCCTTTCGAACACGCCCAGAGACGATGACATTCGGTTCTCCCACCACAACGTTTGACCCGCACGATCCTTTCGTGGTGGTCAATGCCATGAAGAGTACCCACATCGCCACCAAGCGAATGGCACAGGAAACACGCGAGAGAGTGACGCAGGAGGGTCGAGCAAATGCAGAGTGGAGAAGACAGCAGCAGCAAGCACTTCACAACTCTAACCGGCGTCTCCATAAAATGAAAGGTGACACCCAACTCATCAAGTCCACAGCGCCACCATCTGCTGCTGCTCAATTTGATGTCGCTATCAAAGACCCTCGTACGCCACGGCCGCAGCTGGCACCTACGTTTCAGGTCTCACAACACCTCACCCGGTTCAGCGGTGCACGTTGCAACAGGGGATCTCGCGTGCTTGGGAGGGGTGGGGTGGGTACGTCCCATGTTGTCGGCACTTCATCTCCGAGAGATCAAATGTCGCTCATGAACTCCATGCGATCTGCAGGTGGTATTCTTGTGAACAGCGGGACTCAGATCGCAATTCCTCACGCAGCCATTAGCCCCCATTCCCATCGGGGAGCTGGTAGCCGGGGAGGCCCATTCGGCGCCACCGTCACAAGTGGCGTTGGAGGTGGAACGTGCGGGACGCTGGTGCCCCTACACGATGGCAGCGGGCATTTGTCGCTCCCTGCGATTGACCGTATCTCTCCGCGCATCATCAACAATGCAGAGAGTGACTTCACGGTGTTATCATACGGCCACACCCATGCACACGCTGCTCTCTTCAAGGAGCTTCCCGAGGAGTATGTCTTCGATTTGAGTGGCAGGCGAGTCCCGGTGGTTCAATTTCTCAAATATTTCGAGCGCACTGGCCAAGACACACTCTCCTTCCCGCAGTACGTGCATCTGGTGTACTCACATCCCATGGAAGACACCATCCTCGCAGTCCGTCACTTCTCATCCATGTACGGATGGGCCGCAAACCTGTCGGAGAGCATTGCAAAGATGGTGGCGACGCTGTGGCTGCGGTGGACAGAGGACGGGGACATCCCCTTCACGATGGAGCGCTTCATGGAGATGCACCATGCCCATCCACGCAACGCACGACGGTATGCTGAGTTGGAAGTCATATTCCGAGCGAGCGATCACAACGACGACGGGGTGTTTGACAAAGATGAGTTCGCTGCATTCTTCTCCGGAGGACAGACTGCTGGGGATGGGAACGATAGTGCTGGAAGCAGTCCGAGAGGCGATCGTAGGAGAGTCAGTTCACCGCAGAATAAGCGGAAGTCCATGGGGTCCATGCGATCCTCACGGTGATACAGTACTTCGTGTATGTGTACATGTTTTTTTTCAAAAAAGTATTTTGCCTGTAACTCTCAAACAAAAATGGTTGGTACGTTTTTGATCTTCGAAATTTGGTTGCATTGCTAAGAAAAGAGACCTCACATCTTTTACATGCACGATGCTTAACTTAGTTGCCGCTGAGGAAAATATCCACAAATTCAAGCAACGTCAACAGGAATTGGATGTCGGCAACTCTTCACTTTTTGTGGGCAATTCTAACTCTGCATCGCCCCCCGCCTTTCACCACGTCCTTCGATCACAATTCTCCGAGGCCCCGACGGTGGATAGGCCTGCGATGAGGTCGGCACATTTATCTTGGTACGCCAGTGATCCCAAGGTCGATGCGGTTCGCCGCCTCCAGGATCATCACCAGCCTGCTGGAGGAGGCGCCGAGGAGCGCTGGACCGCTGCATCTCAGGCGACTCCATTAGGGTTCTACAGACCTGCTCACTTGTCTGGCGGTGGTGAGGTGGGAGCTGCACAGAAGCCGGCCTCTAGCAGTCAATTTTTATTTGATGAAGCGTGTGAGCGACGCCGCGTTCATGACGATGCCCATCAAAAGTCTGACATGCGCATTGCCAGGAGCGATGCGTCAGTGCCACTGCCATGGCTGCGCAAAACAACCCTCGAGTACGTTGGCTCCTCGTCCACTCCAGCTTCAGAGTCTGCGCAGTCACAAAATACAACGTCGTTGTATACCTCCGCGCAGACTACTATCCACGCCGACATAGACGAACTTGCTCATGACGCCTTTCTGCCTGCTCAGTTGTACGACGTCAATCCTAGACGATCCTTACCAACGTCCACCGACGCATTCCTGTCAAGTCCCAATGAACCAAATGAAGCTGCAAGGGATTCTGGCATCTCAGAGGTGTTAGGCGTGTATCAATATCGAAATATCGACATCCGTGACCAAGGCTCTCACCAGCAGTATCACCATCACGGTTCGCGGCATGAGGAAACAAAGTACCGCTCCAACCACGAATTATTTTACCACCTCTCCAGCGGTGCAGCAGCAACAAACACATTTCTTGCGGATGACAGCCCAAGCCCTCCTCCCTCCCAGTTGTCGTGGTTGACGCAGCAATCCACATCTGTGTGGAGACCCAATAGCACTTCCTCTTCAGCCGTTCCTTCTCAGTCTGTTGGCAGTTCGGGGCACGCCGAAGGAGCAACACTGTTTGACTTCCCGCATTCATCAGCTGGTGGTGGTAGAACCCTTGCTGCACACGTACGATCCAAGGCCCTTGAAGACTTGGAGCCACAAATTTATCCATCGGCAATGCAAGCCCTGCAAGAACCGAAAGATTATTCGAGAGAGTCGACCGATGGTCTTTTTGAAAAACCCTCGACGAAAGCAGATAATCGTTACGTTGACCACCAGCACGGCAATGAGGCTCGACGTGGTGCTGATGCACCTCAACGCTTCTCTCCGTTTATGACTCGAGGATCTGGGAAGGTTTTTGCCCGTTGAACAAACCGAAGCCGTGTGGTACAAACGATACGAACAGTCGCGTCATTTTTGATTGTACATTTTTGTTTGTATCTCACTTCTACCAAGCAACATTCGCGACGATATTATTATTTTACAGTGAATCTTACTCCAATTCTTTGTCAAACACATTGACCCATCTAGCTAACGAAATAATTGCCAAAAGATGACCGAAGACGCTCTTTCCGCCACTGTCCGCAACGTGAAAGACATTTGCGATCGTGTAGTGCCGCTGTCTCCGTTCATGTGGTCCGTCCCTAGCTGCGGCCCCATTGTGCCCGTGGGATGGGAGCCTGGTGTGGTGGCTGACGTGTGCGTTCAGGCAAAGAATCTATCGCTGCGGTTTGAGCAACTTGCCGGAGAGCTTGAGGGGCCGTACTACCACCCCGTGAGTGACGCGTTCCGTCTGCATCCTTTCCACACGCATGCGCTCAGCAAGCACCAGTTTGATGTGCTGCGATACGGTATGGTGCTCGATGCCTCTGCCGGCCTTGTGCTCGTTCCGGTGCCTCGGCAGTGTGGCGATTCAGGCTCTCTCGTTGCCCACGGCTACGAAGCCATTCACGGCTCATCCTTAAACGACTCCGATGCGTCGCAGCACCCCCTGCACGAAGAATATGTGTTCGTGGTGTACAAGCTCGAGTCTGATGACTCCACCGATGCCGATGGGGTTCCTAGCAACAAGCCACCTCACGCAAAGGCACTATTCCGCATTGTATTCCGTAACGAGGCGTACTTGAAGAACCCCTCTCCTGACCAGTCGAAGCACTTCCCCATGTTTATCCTCCGGGCCGTGTACATCTCCAACGACGACTTTTATCGTATTCACGAGGTCATTGCTTCCCACCGCAAGTATCACAAGAACCCTGTTAACCCAGATACTGGTGCACCAAGTCCCGATCCACGCCTCCTGGTCGAACTGCAGAAGCCCGAGGTGCTGCGTGTGGCAGACGCGTGGCTGCAGGTGCTTGAAGGAATTATCCCAACCCGTGTGAACCTGGAAGGAATCTCTATCGAGAGCACAATTCAAAACGACGATCAGCTTTCATCACCCCGCCGATCACTGATGTCTGCCTCTCCCACCAAAACCGTCCCGGCCGTACAGTTCCCCACACTGCTTGATAACCAGCGGTACCCTAGCCTTAGCTCCAAAGCTGTCCGATTGGCGTATTACACCAACGGAAAGCGTATGACGAACCGCATTGAAGTCGTTCAAAAGACGCGCCCACTTATCTCGTATTGGCGTGCTGGCAACATGGACGTCTCGTTCTTTGCGACTGAGCAGGCAGCTGGGCCAGCCCCAACTCAGCTCACCACCCCATGCACTCGCGTCCTTTTCCGTGAGACTCGAAGCGGCTCGAACTACATCGAGGATGATGAACTTGTTGCTTACCTCCCCCAGGAGAGTGACGTGGAGCGACTCGTTGTGTACGATCACCTTCCCGCTGAGCGTCTACGCTTGTGGGTCCTCCGTGCGCTCCTCACTGCTGAGCTGCACGGCCGTCACGTTCTCCTTCTGGAGCTGGACAGTGCATTCATGATCGCCCAGTGCGTTGGCCTCTTGCGAGGGAGCGAGACCAACCGCGACCGTGAGGTTCTCTTTCACCTGTGCAAGATCGTTGTCGAGACGATCGAAGACTACATGCAGCACTCTGGAAACATTTGGAAGACCACCATCGCAGTTGCAGACAAGCCACCGGCAGCGGACGGCTCGTCTGTTGATATCGTTGCCTTGTGCCGCGATATCCTCGAGTGCATCCAGCTGTCCAAACACCGGCTAGAGATAGCCCGCGTGACCAGCGGTGCTGACGGAGAGAGCACGAAGGCTCTCCCTGAACTTGCGAATGGCACCTCTCTCATCCGTAACGTGGACGCTGCAAGCCTCTTTACGCCTCAGCAGCTCGCCGCACAACGCAGCCTCATGAGTGAGAACGTTGTGTTCGCTGCCACAACCCATCGTGTGTTCGTGACGGATGAGAAACTCTACCCGTTGTTCTGTTATTGTGATACCAACAACGATGGCTTTGTCGCCGTCTCCGAGCTGGTGAAATTGTTCCTGTGCAAGGAAAACAAAATTGACCGTGCGCACATGGAGAGGCGAGGCCCGTATGCCCCGCCTCTGAGTGATGCCGAGGCTCTCCGCATACAAGCCTCAAACCTTGTTGCACATCCACTCTGTCCTCTCGACGGGTGCGGCCTGCCCTTCACCGAGAAAAGTGTCACTGAATTTGTGCACAGTTTCTGCAAGCACGCAACGACCGACGGCGAAGAAAAACTGAACTACCTTGAGTTCTCTATGATGATGTTAGCATTGGCGAAACGGTAGTTACCTTGGAAAAAAATCACTCGTCGTCACGATGACGATGTGTATGCCAACCATCCTAGAGGGATCATGGGCCCTTCATATAATTTTGATGAAAAGGAAGCAAAAATTGGGCAAGGCATTGCTGTTTGATTATTTTTGGACCTGCAATGACGAACCGCGCTTGTGTGTATCAACTCGCGAATGACGTTTTTTGTTCTTTTGTTGAATTGACCTTTCTTTTTGAATTGTGCACTTTGATTCTCGAGTTCTCGCTCGAGAACTCACAAGCCGTCACATGTCTGTTTGATTCTTTCCACACTGCAAAAGTGAACAGTTCAAAAACAAAACGACGTTTCACAGAATTTTGTCTCGATACTTTGAGCATTTCACCACGATTGACATTGGCCTTGTTTTTTCAACTTCTTTTGAAGTAGGTAGAAGGTGGAAACGTCATCCACCACTAGTAGGGACATTTATATTCTAGAGAAGAGCAAGAATCGTATCACATCACCATAGCAGGGCAACTGCTATTGTTTTTTGTGGACTTCTTTGGTCAAAGATTCATTCCTGAGTCGGTGACTGCTCGTTCTAAGTGTTTTCTTTTCGTGTTGTTGCACTGCTGCCGAAATACTTTGGCGGTGCACATCACAAATTGAAGGAGCACTTTGAACTTGAGAGCCTTCACGATTCAATTCATTTCCCGTTAGGCCACAACTCTCTTGTCCCACACAACACACAACAACTCTTTTTGTACTATTTGTAGACCTTCAATTCTTCCGCAACATGCATCGATCGCAAACAACCTTCATTGCTTCAACCAGATTCCTACTGATTGCAGTGGTGCTGTGTTTTGTTATGATGTGCTCATTCCCGCCCGTGTTGGTTCACGCCGCCGGCTCCGGAACGCGCACTGTTTCCAAGAGCTCCCACACTCAGTCGGACTCTATCTCCGTTCAAAGCAGCTCAATGAACGCAACACTGTCGTCCTCGCGGTCACCCTCGCAGGACGTATCATCAAGTCGTTCAAAGTCTGTGACCACAACAATCTCATCGTCGAGCTCCCATTCTATCACGGCGAGCCGAAGTATCAGCTGTTCATCCTCGCAGTCCCTCACGGCGTCGAGCACGAAATCCCTCTCGGTAAGCGGCATTGCGTCGATGAGTGTGAGTCGGAGCTCAACCGTGTCGAGTACCAACAGCGCCACTTCTACGCTATCCGTATCAGCAACTTCGTCCGACTCAGCTTCGATCACCTCATCAGCGTCGATTTCATCAAGCAATGTGATGAGTCAAAGCGTGACGAGTTCAAGCACCAGCAGCGTCACTTCAACATCATCAATATCAGTGACCTCGTCTCTGTCCAACTCAATGACTGCAACTGGCACGACGAGTGTCTCGCCCTCAGTCACAAGTAGCCCGTCTGAAAGTGCCAGCCTTTCGTTCAGCGGTGCTGCGTCTATGAGTGTGAGTCATAGCACGACAATCTCGAGCTCAAGTAGCAGCACCTCCTCGACATCAATATCAGTGAGCTCTTCGGTCACTGACTCGGTGACTGCAACTGGCACGACGAGTGTCTCGCCCTCAGTCACAAGTAGTCCGTCGGAAACAGTCACTCCAACAACCACCGGTACTGCTTCCGTAAGTGAGACGCAGAGCGCGACGATCTCGAGCTCTACTAGCAGTTCAAACTCTGCCAGTCGTACTGCCACGTTATCAGCGTCGTCGTCTTCGTCCGATTCAACTTCGATGACGCCTTCGAGTGTTGCTTCCTCCTCATCATCTTTGACATCGTCACAGACCACAACGTCGTCAGAATCCCTCACTACCAGCCTGTCCAGCACAGTGAGCAGCTCAGCCACAAGCACCGTGTCAAGTTCGACTTCTATGACGTCGTCCCTCTCTCACAGTGCAACAGTGTCACAAACCATCTCTGGTAGCGGCACTTACTCGCTCAGTCTCAGCTTGTCCACGTCGCTGAGTACGACATTATCAACAAGTGGTTCCACTTCCTTGTCGATCAGCGCCACGGTTAGTGGGTCAGAGCAATGGTCAAAAACGAGCAGCGTGTCGATCAGCAGCACCTCATCGGCATCGGCTACCACGTCTCGTACCACCTCACTGTCGCACTCTACCACTGAATCCATAACTGGGTCGTACAGCAGCAGTACTTCTTGGTCGATGAGCGTTTCTGAAAGCAATTCCTTGACTGCGTCCACAACGGTGTCTTTCAGCCCCTCAATCACTTCCACACCAACGGAAACAATGAGTATCAGTCCATCGTTGTCAGAATCGTCGAGCGTCTCCCAGACGGGTAGTACCTCGTGGAGTTTGTCGTTGTCTTCATCTGTGACCGTCACGAGCTCCATGTCGACATCCAACACAAACTCTGGCAGCATCAGCTCGAGCCTGTCATCCTCTGTCAGTGGTAGTCCTTCTATTTCTGGCACTCCCTCATTGAGCGGAAGCGTGTCGAGCACCGATTGGGCATCCAAGTCTAGCACCATGTCAACCAGCACGACGTCATCCATTTCCATGTCTCTCAGCGGTTCCAGCAGTGCCTCGACCTCCTCCAGCGCGTCCACATCCACAAGCGCATCCGTTTCAGACTCTTTCAGTTTTTCTCTCAGTGGCACGATTTCGCTGAGTCCTTCGTGGACTGCGTCATCGAGTTCCACCGAGTCGTTGTCGCCATCCGTGACAACTTCTTTTAGCGGGAGCGTCACGCTGTCTGCAAGCAACTCCGAGAGTATGAGCTTGTCAGAATCCTCATCGAACTCTGTGAGCACCACGCTATCTGCTTCGCTGACAGCATCTCAGTCGGTAACATCATCGTTATCCGGAAGTGCTTCGCCCACATCTAGCGCTTCGCCCACCACGAGCGCATCTCCATCGGCTAGCTGGAGCACCTCGCAAACAGAGAGTGCGACAGAGAGCAGCAGCGCCACCGTTACCTGGTCGAGCAGTCTGTCGTTGACTACGAGCAGCAGTGTGACAGCTTCTGCCTCAGACACAACGTCAACCAGTGCTACCGTCACACAATCTGCTTCGGCTTCGACTACATCAAGTGCCACCGTCAGCGCCTCGACGACGAGCAGCGACTCTTCGTCACTTAGCGACACCGAATCATTATCCTACAGTGCAACGGCAAGCCTTAGCTCGACCTCCTCGACAAGTGTGTCAGGTTCTTCTACACTAAGCATCACCCCTTCTGCGACTTCGTCTGCATCCGTGACATCGACATCAACGAACTCACAATCCGTGTCCGAGACCCAAAGCATGTCGCTCTCTGCTTCACTCTCCACGAGCCTCACATCCTCCTCTACGACATCACAAACGATGTCCACTTCAACATCATCGAGTCAAAGTGACACGGGCTCCAGCTCAGATACCGACTCTCGCTCCTTGTCAACAAGTATCTCCGGAACGTCCTCTGTGACATTGTCGGCATCCCAAAGCACTTCTGTGTCATTCACTGTGTCGATGAGTTTGTCGTACAGTGTATCGCTCTCCGTGAGTGCAAGCTCTTCTGCAACCACCTCGATGACAGCGTCTTCATCAGGTTCCATCACCGAGACATCGTCAGGGAGTGACACTTTCAGCAACTCCGTATCGACCAGCACGTCGATGTCATCATCCATAACAGGTACGGGAACGCAAAGTGTGTCGTCAAGCAGCAGCTCAACCCTCAGTGGCTCGATCACATTCTCAATCAGTGGCTCGAGCAGCACAACGCTGTCCGCATCGCCCACCTACAGCTCGTCTCCCACCGTCAGTGTGTCGCCCTCTGGGACCTTCAGTCCGTCGCTTAGCACTTCAACCACAAACACTGTTACGGACTCGACGAGTGTGTCTGAAACGTCGAGCCTTACATCAACGGGGTCCACCTCTGCGTCGGTGACGTGGAGTAGCAGCTCGACAGCATCTGCATCAATGTCCAATTCGGTTTCGGTGACGGATACGTCTTCCACGACACTATCAACAACGGCCAGTTCATCGATGTCGCAATCCGGAACGCAAACCGCATCCTTCTCACTAAGCGAGTCTGCCTCGGGCACTTACAGTTCGTCCTTGTCGCAGAGCACAACCACTTCCACCTCCACAACGTCAACCCAATCCAACAGCGAGTCGGGTAGCGAGTCCTTGTCGTCTTCGGCATCGTTGTCCATCACCGGTTCCGTATCATCCTCATCGTCGATATCACCTAGCGTATCCTCGTCGCCGTCGACGTCAGCATCTCTCTCATCATCCCAAAGCGCAACTGTATCCCTCTCGTCGTCGCAAACGTCCAGCAACACAGCGAGCATCAGTCTTTCGACTAGCATCACTGACAGCACCAGTGGAACGGGAACTGCTTCGGTTTCCTGGTCATCATCCCTTAGCTCGACCTTCACTACATCGTCATCTGAGTCGCAATCATCCTCAGTGAGTGCATCAGTATCGCTCAGTGGTTCCAATTCTGTGACGGTAACTCAGTCGTCAAGCACCAGCTCAACGCAGTCTGCCTCTGCATCGAACTCCGTCACTGCTAGTGACAGCCTCACCGCGTCAGGAAGCTCCTCGTGGAGTATCAGTTCGTCAAGTAGCGAGTCTTCCACGAATACTGTGTCACTATCAACCAGCACCAGCAGCTCTGTATCCGCTTCGACAACAGAGTCGATGAGCAGTTCCGTGTCACTTAGTCTCACATCGTCCCTCAGTGGTTCATTTTCTGCATCGACGACGTCGTCCCAGAGCGAAAGCACTTCTGGCAGCTCATCTGGAACTTCTTCCGTCACCCTTACAGAGTCCGCTACCCGTTCGTTGTCGGCTTCCTTCTCTGGCAGCGTATCGATGTCGCTGAGCAGCAGTGACAGCTCGAGCGGATCTGTGTCCCCCACAGTCTCCTTCACCAACAGTAACTCCAACTCCCTCAGTGAATCTCAGTCGCTGACATCATCGTTATCCGGAAGTGCATCGCCCACATCTAGCGCTAGTCCCACCACGAGCGCAACTCCATCGACCACCTGGAGCGCCTCGCAAACAGAGAGTGCGACAGAGAGCAGCAGCGCAACCGTTACCTCGTCGAGCAGTGTGTCATTGACTACGAGCAGCAGTGAGTCGACAACTGTATCAACAACAGCTTCAATTAGCGCAAGTGCGACCGCTTCTCTCTCTGAGTCAGGAAGCACTTCAACATCAACGAGTGCTTCCACGACGACAAGCGGATCGGAGTCGCTCAGCAGCAGTCAATCCCAGACAACAAGTTTCAGCACGACCACTAGCATCAGTCTCTCCAGTTCTAGTTCTGAAACAACGTCAGCATCTATGTCATCTAGCACAAGCTCCTCGCAGACCAGCACCACATCCATGACAGCGTCGATGAGCTCGTCACTCACAACGAGCACGTCGTTGTCCACGTCTGCTTCTATGACAAATTCCATCTCCATCTCGGAAAGTGGTACCTCATCTCAAACATCGAGCGCATCGAGCAGCGTTAGTGAGACCGCAACAGCTTCAGAGAGCTCATCTGAGTCTACGTCGCTTTCGTCAAGCCCTACGTACTCGGCATCATCGTCAGGCACAACAAGCCCCTCACAGAGCGCTTCAACTTCATTGTCGTTGACCATGTCACTGTCACAATCGAGCAGCACCTCCGCCAGCATCAGTAACACCGCCACGCTATCCTCGTCCAATTCTGTTACTGAGAGCCTCACTCAATCATCGTCTACGACAGAAAGTTCGAGCCACAGTCTTAGCACATCATTAAGTAATTCGCCAAGTGAAAGTGAGTCTCCTACTAACTCATTGTCTCCGTCAACAAGCATGTCACCAACGTCGAGCGGCTCGCAGTCGACCTCCGGCAGCGACACCGTCACACTCTCGCGGAGCACGAGTGAGTCTCTAACAAGCAGCACTTCTGCGTCCTTGAGCTTGACGTCGTCGACATCTTCCTCACTTTCATCCACTTCCTCCGTCACGCACAGCGCCAGTGGCTCCAGCTCGAGCTCAGCCACACAGTCCGCAAGCACATCCCTGTCCGCGACATCGAGCGGAAGCATCACCGCGTCCCCCACGGCGTCCGCTTCTCTTTCAAACTCGCTAAGTGAATCACAGTCGGGCAGTGATAGTACCTCGATGTCCGAGACGTCGAGCATGTCCACGACAACTTCGTCATCTCAGAGTGCGTCGCAGAGCTTCAGTGCAAGTCTTAGCAACAGCATCTCCACAAGTGGGACCACTTCGAGCACGCTGAGTTTTTCCGCATCCACCTCTGCAAGCGAGAGCAAGTCAATCAGCACGAGCCAAAGCTTGTCGATCACAGATTCCACCTCCACCACACTCAGTAGTTCTATCAGTGGTTCTTTCTCATTGTCGACTTCATTGTCGATATCTGAAACGGAAACCGGCAGCACCTCTGCCTCGATCTCCACCTCTGTTTCCTTCACCAGTTCTGTCTCGGCATCCACCTCAGGAACATTCTCTTCCTCGCAAAGTATGTCAACGTCGCAGTCGACGAGTGACAGCGTGTCCCAAACTGCGTCGTCAACTCTCAGCGCATCCACTACCTTGTCGCTGACGACGTCCATGTCGGCGACCTCAACAGAGTCGTTGTCAAACTCACAGTCGACTAGCGGGTCGTGGTCAGAATCAGGCACTCAGTCAACTTCTTCTTCAGCATCCCTCTCTTTGAGTGGAACGCTGAGTACCTCTCAGACATTCTCCTCGTCGATCAGTGCTTCGAGCTCACTCTCGACTTCAGAGTCTGCAAGCGGCAGCGCAACTGAAAGTGGAAGCGAGTCTTTGTCTCAGTCAGGCACCCTATCGACGTCGATGTCTCAGTCGCTATCCATGACGAATTCTCTAAGCTCGTCAGCCTCTGAAAGTGCATCGGCATCACAAAGTTCGTCAGTCTCTGTGTCGAGTTCCGCGTCCATCTCTGGGTCAGAATCTGGGTCAGAAACAACATCACAGTCGTTCTCAACATCAACGTCATCGTCTTTCTCTGCTTCGGCATCGGTTTCGTCGAGTGCGTCATCCACAGAATCAGGTAGCTTCAGCGAATCGCTCTCTAGCTCCTTCAGCGAGTCCGGCTCAAACACTGTATCCTCATCGGCTTCGTCGTCGGCATCCAACTCCTACACTACGACGCAATCGCAGTCCACGACGCCTAGCAATTCCTTTACCATGACATCCACTATGACACCACCTCCAACGCCCACCGTGTCCAAGTCGGTGACCCTTTCCGAGACTGTATCGTTTAGCAGCAGCTCCTCGGAATCAGACTCATCAAGCGAATCCTCCTCAACGAGCGCCACGTTTTCAACCAGCTCCACGTTGTCTAGCAGTTCCTCGGTCACGGAGTCTCCTTCAGGAACTTTGACAGGCTCCAACTCCGAGTCAGCGTCTCCAAGCACCTCAGGATCTCCGTCCGTGTCAGCGTCTCCGTCTGCAACTTTATCCCAGTCGCCATCATTCACGGAATCGCCCACACACTCTGAATCGCTGAGTGGCACCACCTCTACTTCGCAAAGCTCGTCGACCACTTTCAGTGAGACAGAGGAAGCGTCTCAGTCAGCGTCAATGACAATGTCATTCACTACCAGCAG
>CYKH01001443.1:30016-52098 GCA_001460835.1 Bodo saltans
CAACAAATTTCGATCAAAGCAAGGACCTCGATGTGTGTAAGTGACCTCGGCGTGAAAGCTGCCGGCGCGTTGCTTGCAGTGGTCGCAGTTGCATGTTGCGTGCATGGCATCTCCAGCGTCACTACCACCCAAGATGCTACCGTGATGGATGCCTCCGGTGGCATTGGCCTCACTGCCGACCCAACTCTATGCCGCGTGATTGCCTTCTCCCCAAACCCGCCATTTCATCCGGATACAGCGCTGGAACCGCATATCTCGGCGAAGACAGTGGACCATCACTACCGAGCACATCAGAAAGGATATGTTGTCAAGCTTAACACGTGGATAGCGTCGACCCCAGCAAGTGGGGTGTCTACCGAGCACATCAAAAAGGATATGTTGTCAAGCTTAACACGTGGATAGCGTCGACCCCAGCAAGTGGGGTGTCTTTTCCGGCGGATCGTAGCGGTTCTTCTGTCGTGTCTGAGTTGATTCGAAGCACGGAGATCAGGACCCCGGTGAATAACCTAGCAAGTCAAATTTTCAATCATGCGCTGTACTTTGCTGGGCTTCGAGGGCTTGGACGGGAGCACAACCCAAGCTCACCGCTGGGACAAGCAATCATATCTTCGTTTGGCACGTTCTCCGCGTTTCAAGCTGCATTCACTGCCAAGTCCCTCGCGCACTTTGGATCTGGTTGGGTGTGGCTTGTCCACAACCGAACAGTGACCGGTAGCGCAGGTCTCGCCATTGTCGACTCGCACGACGCAGCAACGCCCATCGCGATCCCCTCGCAAACAAGAGGCCCTGGTGAAGTGGTGGGAAGCCAAGTCTCGCGAGACGATATCGTTCCTGTCATCGTCTGTGACGTGTGGGAGCATGCGTGAAGCTCGGTTTGAAGGATCACAGATTGAGTATGCTGGAGATGGCAGCTATCCGAACTTCTTCCCTCCAACATTTGCTCGGTAGAGCAACGCACACCAACCAACAATCAAAACACACGTCCGATATGCTTTTTAAAAAACACAAAATAGACCCAACAAGTTGTTGTCGGACTAGCTGCTTACTTAGTCATGAAAAGAGATTCATCTGTTGCTTGTTGTTTTCGCTATGCCGAAGGGAACGCGTCGGTTGTTAGTACAACATCTCACCGATAAAGGTACATATTAATAGTGTTGGTGTCTGTCGAAGGATAGATACTACGATTGCTGAGTCTTAAACGGGAACACTGCGTGCAAACTCAGCAAGAAGAAAAGAAGAGAAAAGGAGATCCACGACGACAAATATCTTCAAAGATCTGTATATCATCCTAGCGTCTTTCTCCAAGTCAATTTTCGTAAAGTTGATTGGCTCATTTTGAATCCAGTCAACACTCATCACTCTTCCTCCCACGACCTCAACCCACCCACACCTGTATCGCAACCGTTTGTTATTATCGTAACCACGAACTACAACAACAATGGACTCCCCGAAACGAGCTGCAAGCCCAATCGCTGTCTCCTCGCGACTCCTACAAGCCACAACGTCAACTCTTCTCAAGTCGAAAGAATCCACCAGTTCTCCCATCCAGCGAGACTCTCTTTCTTTCCACAATGCAATCCGTCTTGGCTCCCCCGCGCGTCGATCTGACTCACCATCGTCGCATCAGAGAACACAGTCGCCTCGCTGCCGTGCTGAGGCGTACGCACTTCACTTTCAAGGGAACGGCGTTGCTCACTTATTTGGTAGTAGCGCCCAAAACTCTCGCAGCAACTCCCCCTCTGTTCCCGCCAAAGCTGTTCGTCGCCAGTCCCCGCATCGAGACGACTCCATGTTTGCGAGCGAATGCCCCTCCACTCATCGTGTTGTGACGAGGCTGCCCTCCGCCATCACTGGCAACACGCCGACCACTCGACAACCGGGTCTTTGGACTCGCAAAGAGGGTGGCGACGAGCGTGTCGCCTACACTGGATCACGTCGTCACTTTGGAGAGATACAGCAAGCAAGTGTTGTCGGTAGTGCTGCGTCGTCGCCATTAGCCTCCCATTATCGCTCTCTGGAAAGCACGTTGGATGCCGCGGAAGTCGTGTCAATCGCCAGCGATGCATTCAGCTCGACGAACGGGCAGCGCTTTACAAAGCGTATTTTAGAGCAGCAAAACAACATCAGTGGCTCATCGTGTCATGTGGCGCACGAGCAACCCATCGCTGCACGTGGTAAGCAACGCTCAGATCGGTTCCAGAATCGTAAGACCGGGCCGTATCACGACGAATCGTTGCCATCCACATCGGCAAACGATGGCGGCAATTCCGCACCTGCGAATAGCGCTCCGATGTTGCAGCGTGGCGGTGGTGCTGCGTCAGAGCAAAGGAATAGTAAGAGCATCAACTCCTCCGTGGCGGCAGCGAATGCAAAGACAACCATTTTAGACTACCGTGAGAGCGGTTGGAGCCAGCAGCAACAAAATTCAGCTCCCCACCGTCGAGAGCGTGCACCAGTGGAGGGAGTGGCAAATAACGTGTCACGCAACGTGACTAACCTATCAGCACACTCCGCAGTGGAAGTAGGAGAGAAGCCGGTCTCCATCAAGACGATGGCGGGCCCACCAGCGTTCATCCCTGCCCCGATGCGAGCCCCAAGCCCCCTTGGTCAACGCCTCGATAGTCCATTCCGAGCCAAAGGTCAGAACGGAACGTTTTCCATTTCATCCATGGCCTCTGCGGCGGTTTCCGTTGCTAGCTCTCCTGCCCCCAGCGGAGCCGCAACTCCTCGAGCTATGTCGCCTGTTCGTGCCGGACGTGGTGTTGGGTTGTACTCTCCGCTGCGGCAAACGTCGCTGTTCAATTAGGTGTCGCAAGGATTAGGTGGATGCGCAGCTGATTCAATGACTGGCAACAACAAAAAAAAAAAAAATGTCATGTCTTTTGACGATGTGCAAACCCACAAACAATGAAGGATAAAATATCAAGTCACTTCGAGGGGAGAGTTTAAGGACTGCGTTACAGAGTCGTGGTCGTGCCTTCATCCCCCAATCCCATATCAACTCTCGCACTTCACTGTGTGATACTTCTCCCAAATCGGTTCCTCAATAGTGCTGATTCAACGTACTTTCTGTGGAAGAAATGGATTGGCATGTTCTTCTTTTGTTGTTGTCATTTCGGCATTGCAGCCCCCTTTGTCAAAGAATTATTATAGCAGCTGATGGTGACACTTTCAAGCGCACAATTGGTATGTTTCGTAACGTTGGTATTAATAACGATCACCGCCGTTTCTGCTAGTCCTCGATACCGCATGTTCGGTTTCTCCGCCCTGCCCACCCCACCAACAACAATAGTGAACGCCAACGACAACTACAGTATCATTAGTAGTGGTTGGATTTCATGCGATCTTCATATTGGCAGCTTCGTGTGGGCGACAGACGACTCATCAGGAGGAACTGCCCTCGTCAATGTGAGCCTCGCTGTTGCTACCACTGCTGGTGGTGATAATGTGTCCGCTCATTCATTTCAAAGCGTCACGTGCAATGGGGAGTGGGTGGCGATGACCCGCGTCGTCAGCAATGAAAGTACAACGACAACCGTTGTGACATTTCCTTTCATGAGCAACCCATCGAGTTGTGCAATGAGGTTTCTATGGCCGTATTGTGCAGGATGGGCAAGCTGTGATGCAGGGATGGAGTTGAGTTGGAGTGAGCACAAAGACGCAAGCGATGCTGTAGTATTGGGCGCGAACATCGCCGGTGTCACGTTTCAGCACACCACCATTGCCCGCAGCACGAAGCCCTCATCATCGTCTCCTTCCGTAAGCTCGTTTTGTGGAGCTGTTGCTGGTAGCAGCAGTCAATCAGGAGCGGCTGAGGTTCGACATCTTCGTGTTGACTTTTTAGGCGCTTCCAACCGGTGGCTCTCCATTGCCAATGCGTCCGCATCATTAATCTCTGGTGGATGGCAGGCAGGCGCTCGGAATGCAGCAGCGTGCCGTGTGAGGCCTTACTCAATGCTTCGTTCGTTGCGAGAATTGTCCCTCAGCCCTCGTAATGGGCTGGAGGTGGAACCGCTCGACATTGTGATTGACTCCACCAATGGGCTTGCCACAACATGGCCCCTGAACTACATCAACGTGACTAGCAGTAGTACTGCTGGGCAACTCCCGCAGTGCTTTTCCCAGACAATAGCGTGGTTTGCAGGCGTCGTGAGTGAACCTGAGTTGTCGCTGAGAATATTTCTCCCCACAGATGACCTCATGTCACTTGTGATCTCCTCGAACCAATCGACGCAATATGTTCCGTTGACGCCATGCAGCAGCAATGAAGCCACTCCATCCAGTGCCACAAACCAACAGCCTCCGTGGCTGTTGCCGTACATGATCAACAACAGCTCCTCGGCGCCTTCCTTCATCAGTGGCTCATTTGCATATTGCGGTGGGTATGGTGGAACGCCAAACGTCTTGTTGGACGTGCGAAACGTGTCAAAAGAAGAAGGGCAAGGCTCAATTACCGCTGTGACGATGTTTGGATTTGTGACTGTTTCCTCCAACGGCTTCATCGCACCAGCATGCCCTGTGACTATGACGTTCAACGCTTCATCATCATCTTCCGCCCCAGCTGGAAGAGGAGACATTGATGCCCTCGTATTTGTCGATGTCACGCCTGCCTCACAAGAGGAAGGAGGGACCAACCAGCAGCCGCCAGATTGTCTTGAGTGGAACCTTGCGAATGTGGGAAGGACGCCGTGGTATCAGCTGCAGTATCATGTCGCCTGCGATAGGTTCTGGATGGCAACGTCGTTTGGCGCGTTTCCGCTCACCCCTTGCGTCCAGTGGCCATCAACAACGTAGTAGTGTGGGACGTATTTCCTCGCGTTTTGTATTTTATTTCCTCTGTCGAACGAAATCTGCCAAGACTCGAGTTACCAAAGAGCAACATTTTGTCGTTCACAAGATCAAATGTGTTTTTGATGTTTGTTTGTCTCATTTTTTTTTTTGGAAGAAAACCACAATACACTTAGGGCTCGCACCCCCACAACACACACAAATAGCATACACAACAGAAAAAATGGCCGCCAAGTCCGCCAACGCCACGAACGACGCCGCTAAGGTAAAGATTTGCTCCGGTCACACTCGCCCCATTTGCCACATCAACTACAGTCAAATTGTTGATGGTACTTTCTGGTTTGTGACTTCTTGCCACGATGCGAAACCAATGCTTCGCAACGGAGAAACAGGCGACTGGGTGGGTACCTTCGAGGGGCACAAGGGTGCCGTCTACTGCTCATCGTTCAACACTGGCGCCACGCAGCTCGTTACCGTATCCGGTGACTACACCGCGAAGATGTGGGATGCAGTGACCGGCAAAATGCTCCACTCGTGGGAGCAGAAGATGTACATCAAGTCTTGCGACTGGGTGGGCAGCACTGTTGTGACCGGTAACAACGAGAGCAAGGTGTACGTCTACGACGCCTTTTTTTGGAAGAAAACCACAATACACTTAGGGCTCGCACCCCCACAACACACACAAATAGCATACACAACAGAAAAAATGGCCGCCAAGTCCGCCAACGCCACGAACGACGCCGCTAAGGTAAAGATTTGCTCCGGTCACACTCGCCCCATTTGCCACATCAACTACAGTCAAATTGTTGATGGTACTTTCTGGTTTGTGACTTCTTGCCACGATGCGAAACCAATGCTTCGCAACGGAGAAACAGGCGACTGGGTGGGTACCTTCGAGGGCCACAAGGGTGCCGTCTACTGCTCATCGTTCAACACTGGCGCCACGCAGCTCGTTACCGTATCCGGTGACTACACCGCGAAGATGTGGGACGCGGTGACCGGCAAGATGCTCCACTCGTGGGAGCAGAAGATGTACATCAAGTCTTGCGATTGGGTGGGCAGCACTGTTGTGACCGGTAACAACGAGAGCAAGGTGTACGTCTACGACGCCACAAACTACTCCTCTGAGCCAACCATTTTCAACGCACATGACAAGGTCACAGTAAAATCTGTGTACCTCACCGGCCCCAACACCCTCGTGACTGCCTCTGAGAACAACATCTTCCTCTGGGATCTCCGTCAGCAGAAGGTTGCCAAGACCAAGGAAATTGCTGGCCTCAATGTGCTTGAGTACACCCATAAGCACAGCATGGTAGCCGCTCATGGAAAATCCATCACCCTGATTGATCCCAGCTCCCTCGATGATGTGCGCTCCTTCCTTACCGCCGATGACGTGGAATGCGCTTCCCTTAACCCAGACGGCACGCTCCTCGCTGCAGGGTCTAAGATTAAGGCGAAGGAGTTCACGTTAGATGGACAGGAGCTAGAGAGCCACCGTGGCCACCACGGACCTATCTTCCATATTCGTTGGGCTCCCGATGGCCTTACGTACGCAACCGGTGCAGAGGACGGCATGGTGCGCGTGTGGCCCGCTCATGATATCATTCTCCAGTACCAAGACTGATGAGTTGGGGGACACACGGGAGAGCGAGTGAATCTGTGTGAGACAGCTGTTGTGTGTTGTTGTTGTTGACCTTTGTGATGAGCCAACTAAAAAAAAGAACCCAACGAAACATCTCTGTTTTTTACAAGCGAAGGTCTGGTTGGAATTTTTCGCATATTTGTTTCGCTTATCATTTCTGACACGCAACGTAGTTGAGAAGAAATTCTTTACTTTTGATGCTACCTCGACCATTTGTGTTTCATGAACCCGCAGGCGACGAGACGGCCATCTCCTCCTCCGAAACAACTCCCAACAGGACCGGTCTCAGCAGCCTGACAGGGCTGAGAAGTAGTGTCTCATCAGCATCTCGATTGAATAGCACGCAACTTTTATCCACTCAGGGCGCGAGAGGGGCTGGCGGTGTTCCACTCGAGGGCGGCGGTTCTACCGCAGAGATTCCGTGGGACGAGGTGGCCTCCTCTATCATCGCAGACCCAAAGGAAAAAGCAGCCGCGTTGATCATGTTGAACCGGAGTCCCCTTCACGGGACCGCTGTACCGTGCACGATCACCATACACAATGATAACGTCTTAGAAATCACTCTAGCGACGCACAGGACAGGTGTCTTCCCTCTAGACCCAACGTCAGCAACGTACCCAGGCGACACGCTGGATAGGCAGCAGCGGCGACGCGTTGTCATTCCATTAAGCACCGTATCGTCCATTGGGTGCGACCTCCCGCAACCCTCCACCACCTCACCACCCATGGACAAGGAGGGCAGCAGCATGACGACGTCGTGGACGGATACCACCGGAGGGATGTTTCATAGCATTGGGAGCTCCGACGACGCGTCGGTGCCGTTTCGGTACGGTTACGAAATTGCAGGATCTCCCATGCGTGCCCTTCGCATAACGTTGCACATTCAGCACGACCCAACCCAAAAAGCAGCAGAATGGTTTGGTTCATTGCGATCCGCCAGCTCCGCGGCCTCAAGCCATCAATTGCGCCCCAGAACGGTGGTGCTCTATGCTACATCACTCGCAGATGCCAATACATGGCGCGCATATCTTCGGAAAGTATGCCAAGGAAACTTGACAGAAGCGCTTGGCAGATCAACGTGGAAAAAACTGGGCGACGGAAACAACGGTGACACGGCACTAGCAACAAACAACAGTGAGTCCCTCATAGATGGCGTGCTTTCCAGAGCCCGTGGAGTCATTCTTGCGACGTCCACCAGTCAGCGGCAGCAGCCATCTGATACGTCGTCACAGGCCAATGACAACCTCGTCGCCGCAAGCGACAAGGAACCGCTGCTACTGCTAGAGCCATCCTCAACGCCATCCACCGACTTCCTGCGTTGGCATGCCAAGCGACACTTGACGCACCTTGCCTCATCACAAGGAGATGTTGATCGCATTGAGCCCTCACGCCAACGGATGATGGTGAGGCTCAAGGATTGCACCGGCTACGGGGTGTGGTGTCCGTACGGTCACAAATGGCTCAGCGAGGTGCAGTCCAGCATTCGCCTAGAAGCGTTTGAGCGTGTTGCTGCATCGACGATGCCAATCATGGAAGAAGTCGAAGAGGATACGATCATCTCCGATGTTGCACCGTGGATTGTACTTGAGCGAAACAGCAGCAACGCGCTGCACGAAAACATTCTCCACAGTCAATCGATGAAGCGAGACTTAATGTGGCGCCTCAGCAGTTTGCGGCACCGAGTATCTTCCGACCATGTCGAGAAAGGACGGTTGTCAGGCCAAGATGACATGACAACAAGCTCAGAACTGTCGTGGCTCGATGCGCGAGCTCGTTTTATGTCTCCAGCAAACTTTCAGCGATTCACTGCACAGAAGTACATCGACGTCGAAGGCGCACTTGGGGACGTCATTGACTCCATTGCTGACCGACTGAGTGCTGCCACGGGCATTGAGTTCTGATAGACTTCACCTCTTGACATTTTGTTTCTTGTGCCGTGTACATTCACAAGTTAGTTACAGTCTGTGCATTGTTACTTACTGCTGGGTCCACCGCGTGTGATGTGCTTTTCATTTCATTAACTCAAGCTCACTTCAATGATCGCTGATGTTGTTGCTTCTTGTTTCCCAATTCAAGCGGCGATATGCCACCAAAGAGAAAAACTGCTTCTGCCACCGCAGCTGTGCGTTCTGCGGCACCAGCAGCGAGGAAAGCCTCAACAGTGGCGAATGAAAACGTTGCAGTACCAGCAGCATCATCCTCCAACAAATTGTCTGATGCACACCAATCGACCACACTCAACCCTCGTGCACGCGTCCTTGAGTTGCTTGGTGCCACGAGCTTGTCGTCGTCAGGCGGGTCCAACGGTATTGCGGATCTTGTCGGATCTTCTGTAGCCACCACTTCACCGTTTGCATTTAGAAGTGTAAGTGAGTGTGCAACGATGCTGCGTGCTGTGTATGTTGTGACTCAAACTGACAAAGCACAACTGAAACTTCGTCCGCAAGAGCTTAGTCATGTTGCTCTCCAGTCCTCCGCCCAGCATCAGCAGCACAACAATGGAATGAAGTACTCTTTGAGCGCTCCTTCTTCTGTGTATAGTGGCGGTGGTGGAGTCTTTGCATCTCCCTCCAAAATGGTGGCCTCTGGATTGCAAGACTATTCTGGATCTCGCGTCGGGCTGCCCGCGTCAAAACCACCGCTGCCAACGCCCCCTCCGTCACCTTCTCGGTTTTTTGAGTCATCTAATAATGAGTTTTCCTCGCCATCACGCCCACCTCGCGCATCGTCCGTAGGGCAGGAGAAGCCCTTGTTCACTGGCGATGCTCCATTTGGCGCATTATCGACGCAGCTGACTCCGACGACGACTCCAACGTCGTCGCCCGAACCGCTCAACTTAGCCGTCTTCGCTGACCAGCGATGGCGAAACGCCGTTTCTATGATGATCGGAGACGCGTCAGTGACGTTAGACCAACTAGCTCGATTGGCGAAGTTGTTCCCAACGTACCTGCGTGTGTCACTATCAGCACCCAGCGCACTGGTTGAGCGCAGTGGCGGGGCTGGTGGTTTGAACACCAGCAGGCGTCCCGCCTCTACGTACCGCATTGATGAGGCGCTTCGGCTGCTCTCTGAGGATGCCTTTGGGTGTGGAGGTGGTGGTGGTGGTGCCACATCGCTCTCGTCGATCATGTCCGATGCATTGGACGACAACAACACGTCAAGAAGCGCCGATGTGCTATCTTCTGGAGGGCGTCTTCGTGTGACGCTTCTCAAACCTGAAGTGCCTTCGCTCGATACGCTGATTGCCGATATCAGCGCAAGGGGAGGGGAGGCGCTACTCCGATCTGTGGAACACGACACCGCGGCCTCTCTTCATGTACTTGACAACAATCGGAAACGAGGTCGTGATAGTGAGTCTCCGACTCCCGCTGATACCAGCAGTCCTCAGCCCACCGCTGCGCCAGTAGCAGTCGCAGCTGACAATTTGGTGCATCTACCGGCGCACCTTCTCGAGGTGTTGTCGGACTCGAAGCGACACCATGTCATGCAGGCTGTGCTTGTTGAGCAGCAAGCGATTCGCGACGATCAAGCGCAAGTGCTCGATCGCCGAGTAGCGTGGGAGAAGATGCTAGGCATCTTTGATCTCATCCGCATCTGCTTCGGTGCCCCAGTCTTCGACGCACAACGCAACGTGAAGTGCTATCGGCAGCTGGGCGGCGCGAAGCTTGTCACTCTACTCGTGTCACAGAATCGATATGGCTGCACCAAAGAAGAGATTGCGCTGCTGCTTCAACGTCTACTGCAGTTCTCTGAGAGCGGTTTGCGCATTTCTACCATCAATTGGGGCGGAGTCGATGTCCCCCAAGACGAAGAATTAGCAACAACAACATTGATCCCAACCGGAGGAGGACAACAACATCCTCTTCCTCCTCGTGATGATGCGTTTGATGCTGTTCTGTTTCATTTGAGTCCTACTGCGTCAAGAGCAAAGCTCGAGATCGCGCTGGAAGATCAGAGCACTGTCATTGTTTCGTGAACGCGACGGTTCAACGGACACCGAGGTCGCTCTTTTTCTTTTCTTTTCGTTTGTACTGTACGACTTTCCTCAACAAACAAAAGAAGCATTCTGCCGGGTTCACACATTGTTGTGTGCCATAATAAATTCAAAACTTGACTGCAATTATTTGCAGTGTTCTGTTGCTTCCCAGCAAGAAGAAGCGCACAACTCACAAAATAAGTTTGCGCTCATTCAGCACAACAACAACCCCCAACTACGTAGTAGCTGAGGGTTTAGCAGTAACCAGTCATTCGTAAGAAACTACGAATTTTGTAGAACGGGAACCTCCATGGCCAGAAGAGCGAATTCGCAAGATCGTTCTCACCGAGATCCCGAAGATGTCAACGACAGAAGGAGAAGTAGAGAAGATGAGGACGACGACGATGATGATGCACCCCCATTGTCGCCCATAGCTGCTGCAGCTCCATCCTCGCCGAGGAAAGCTGCCAACAACTCAAATCAAAAAGACAACGTGACTGTTGGTGTACGAGTCCGGTCCTTCACGGCAACCGAACCCCGAGAGCTCGCAATCCGCATGGCGGGCAGTACATGTCAAATCACCAGCGAAGAGAGGGGAAGTCAACGGTTTACCTTTGATCACTGTTTTTGGAGCAATGATGTGGTCGATGACGGCATTGCATTTGCATCGCAGCAAGCCGTCTATGACGCCGTTGGTGCGCCGCTGGTGGCCAACCTATCCAAAGGATACAACTGCTGCCTCATCGCCTACGGCCCAACAGGCAGCGGTAAAACGTATTCTCTTTTTGGCGCTTCTGGAGAGAATGATAGCACGCATGAGGGCATGGTGCCACGGGTGCTCCGCCAACTGTTCTCCGCTATGCGTGATCGCATCGACACCGTCGTATGCACCGCGGTGGAGATCTACCTCGACAACGTGTTTGATCTTCTAGAAGACGCCCGTCGAGAGCTGCAGGTAAAACCTGATCTCAACAGGAAGACGTTTTACATCGCTGGCGCAACTGAACGCGAAGTTCGGTCATTCGAAGATGTCCGCGACATGCTCGTGCAAGTAGACCAGAGGAAAACCGTCCAGGCAACCTCGAAAAACATCCACTCGTCTCGCGCGCACACAGTAATTCAAACAAAGCTGACGCTGAAGGAACCACGACAAATTGTCAGTCTTGCGTTTGCCGATCTTGCCGGCTCGGAACGAATCAAAGAGACGCAAAGTGAAGGGATCACACGTGATCAAGCGCGGCACATCAACCTTTCACTCATGTCCCTTGGCAAGTGTGTCGAGGCGACAGCAAAAGCAGGCCGGGTCGGGGACGGCTCAAGCGCCGTTGACATTCTTCACTTCAAAGATTCAACACTCACCAAGGTGCTGAAAGAGTACATCGCTGGAAATACCCTCACGACACTTCTCGTCACGGTCGCCCCTGGATCAAAAGATTTCCACCACACCATGCAAGCACTTCGGTTTGGGGATCGAGCAAAGCACATCAAACATCACGCCTCAATCCAGACAACTCTAGATGAAGCTGTTGTAGCGCCCAACATGTTGCATGATGTTGGGCAGGTGGGTGTGAGTGAGATGGGACTTGGTGCACCAGGCGAGGGTGGCGGTAGATTGTACCTGTTCCGCCACACAAAAGATTACATTACCGCACAGTTTCAGATTCGACTTTTGTCGATGCAGAAACGGGAGCAACATCTTCGCACCTCATACGTGGTTGAGGAGGAGCAAGCGCGAAAGTCCCTCTTGCGATTCATTCGTCGAGAGCATGCACGCGAGCTCGCCCGAGCAGCCAAGCAAGAAATTAAGAAGCTACCTGTGTTGATTAGGTTGCGTAGAGCCATGGCCATTACGGAGCCGACAGGAGAGCCCTCTTCGTCAGCGCCACCTGTTCTCAACGGCGAAAACCAGAAGAAGGAAAGAACTCGTCTCCCACCGCTACCTCGAGCAGCGCTTGGCATCAGCGCACCACAACGTGCGTTGTCGCAAGAGCCTCCTCGGACGAAGCTGCCTGACATCTTGTCCCCACGAGCAGGTGGACGAAATAGCACGAAAGCTGCTGTGGATGAAGGGGATGTCACGCCACGTGGCCCAGCACAACCAGTCCTTCGAGGAGTCGACCCCAGTACACCTCCCCCTCAGCCAGGTGGCCGGAGCAAAGCACGCGAGGCGTTCCACCGAAGAGCGCGCTCTGCGGGAGATGATGACAAAGACCCCGATGATGCCAAAGACGAGCACCGTGTTGTTCCGCATCCTCCGCCCGCAACCACTCCACGAAAAGCTGGAGCTCAAGCTCAAGCGCATTCAGTCAGCCCCTCCGCGGCTCGTGGTGGGGGTAAGAGCACTCTCACAGTCGGCAACCAAAAAGCCGCTGCCGCTGCTCGTGCATCTGCCGAGCGTCAGTTCAATTCCAACGAATTTATGCAGCGCCTTCTCATCGAAACGGAAGAAAACACCGCTCGAAAGAAGCTTATGAAGGAGGTCGAGTCCAGCATACCCGTTCACGGCGAAGGAGCACGCCACGAAGTGGAGGTATCACGGAAGGTGTCAAAAGCTGCACTCTTGTCACGGCGTCATAGCAGCGTCGTCTCCCCCCTCCCCCCTCCCACTCCACAGCTTTCTTCGACCTCGATGGAGGACCCGCCTGCTGCCGCCACAGAAGTCGTCGTCGTTGCCACCTCCTCCTCCTCGGACCCTCCTGCAGGAGATCTACACTACCTTGGGATTCCGACTGTCATGTCCACCGCTAGCTCGTTTGTCAGCAATGCCTCCTCCTCCGAGACGCCAATCCGCTCAGCAGACAGATCACGTGCACCTCAACAACGGCAGCAGTCTGCCCGTGTCACACGAAGTGGGAGTGGTGGTTCCTCCTCTGCATCGTCCCCTGTGCGTCACGTCTCTAGCACGACGTCGTCTGCGGCTGCATCCCCAAGCCCCAAGCGTTCCCCTCACACTACTGGCGGCAAGGCAGGAGGGGCCAACGCTGCGGCAATGTTACAACGAGAACGACAAGTCACTGCGGAGGAGTACATGGTGCGCGTCACTATCGAAACAGAAGCACAAACTCAGTGGAAGAAGTTCATGAAGCAAGTGATGTCATCTGTCCCTGAACACGGTGTCGCCGTCAAGGCACAGGCTGAGGATGCGTCACGTAAGTCCTCCCGGGCACTTCTGTCGCGTAGACAGAGCGCTGCTGGTGGAGGTGTGTCACCGACACCACCACGGCAGCGTAGCGTCACCTCTCCGCCTCACGCACAATCACCATCGTTCACCGATGTTCCTCATGGAGTATTGACGTCCAGCGATGCAGTGTCCCCCTTCTCTGGATCAGACAACAGTGCAGATGGGTGGTTCATGGGGCACGGGGGCAATCGAGTGAACGAAGTGCAAAGTCGGAAAAACTCCGCCGAAGGTGCGGCCATTCCCACTCCTCCGCCGAGTGCCAAGCCACGTGAGCAGACTCCACGAAAGTTACTCCTTTCACCATCCTCCTTGTCGCAGCCGGCCAACACAAACACTCTGGACGATATCATGAGTGACGAATGCGCTCGGCGAAAAGATCGACTTGAACACGATGAGCACACGCAGTTTAAGAACATCATCGTCATGGCCGCAATCGATGCCGCATCGCTGCTGCTAAAGTTGCCGCGTCTTTCACAGTCCACCACACAAAACGCCCTTCCCCCTACGCATCGTAACCTCCTTGTACGGGAAGCTAGAAAACTTATGGACAGCAGTGAATCTCGCAAGCACTGGGATTGGCTGCAGCGATGTCAAGATGAAACAAAAATCAGCACAAAGATGTCTGCCCCTGCTGCCATTCAAACTACGACCATGGTAACGATTTCATGGACGTGGCTCGTGGCGCTCTTGGAGTTCGCATCCTTTATGATGGTGTTAGGCGAGGAGGACTCCTCATGGCGGTTTCTCCTCGCTGCTCTCGTCAGCAGCGCCCCAGCTGCAAAGGACAGAAAAAGCAAAGCGCACCTTCAGAGTCTTTCCGACAGTGGAGTGTCGGAAAAGAATATCGTGCCGTTTGTGCACACTACATTGAGAGCTGATTGTGCAAAGTTGCAGCACAGAATTCACCGAGCGGTCGTTATGCTGAAGGGAGACACAGAAGCATCGAATACCGGCCTTGAAGCGTCGCTAGACCCTATGGAAGTGCAAGTAAGCGGCATTCTTTTGACAACAGGCAACCTGCTTAAGTCCACTTCGTCGCTATCAGACGTGTACAGCTCTACCAAAGCAAGGCAGCGTAAGGTGAGCTTCACAGAGAGCACCGCCAATCACCTGCATCATAACACCGATCGTGACATTGTCGACGAAGAGGAAGAAGAGGAACACATCCCTGCGGTGTCCATTGAGGTAGTGTCGCCTAAGCAGCAAACACTTGAAAGGGAGATTTCTCCAATTTCTTCCACTCCGCCTAGCTCGCCCAGGTCTACACCCTCCAGCACCCCTCGAAGCTCGCCACGCTCCTCGCCCACGCATTCACCAGTAGATTCTCCGAAGCTGATGAGTCCCCCTCGGAACCTTGAGATTACGGCGGGGCCTGAAACGCTTTTTGAGCATCAATATCCTCAGAGTCAGCCGGAATACGCCACGCCTGCACTAGCTGACCCCTCGGCAAGTCGGCAAGCGTACTACGTGCTCGATGATGTCAAGAAGCTACAGGACAATAAAGACAGCATCACCCAGCAGAATAGCCGAGGCACCTTCACCGACGAAGATCATCGAAAGGTGGCGAAGCGTCAAGACGCCATTGGCGTCATCAAGCAAACAATGAT
The DNA here is from genome assembly GCA_001460835.1 of Bodo saltans. Classification (NCBI taxonomy): domain Eukaryota; phylum Euglenozoa; class Kinetoplastea; order Eubodonida; family Bodonidae; genus Bodo; species Bodo saltans. Next base: position 45,211 of record CYKH01001443.1, read on the forward strand.
TGAGAGCATTGCCTCAGAGAAACACAATGTCGTCCTCTCCCGCCAACAACTGAATGATTCTGATGACATTGCAGAAGTTGTAAGTGCGTTCCATGAGTTCTTTGAGGAGTTAATTCTTGCCACAGATATTGACCGGCTCAATTTGTTACTCGTACGCAGCATCGTCGACGCTTGGCGACAAGGCCGCATCCAATTGAATGGAAGGAAGGCCGAGGAAGTGGATTTGATCTCCACATGTGAATCTCGAGGTCTCATTGCTGCTGCCTGTACGGATGGTTCATTGGGGTACTTGCGCTGCCTCCTCAACCTCTACCGCGTCCCTCCTCCTCCTTCTAGTGGTGGTGGGGGTAGTAGCGATGCTCCTTACGCTGGAAATCTTGACATGAATGAAGTGTCCTCGTGCGCCATGTTCCATCAGTTGCAACGCATCCCGTTGGTGCACACGCTGCTCACCTACGTCCTGCAGCACCAAGTTTTGTATCCGTCACTGCATCGAGCATTTCTTGACGGAGTTCAAGATTTGTCTCATGAATGGAATGAATTCTTGAGTGACATTTGCAATCAAAAGAAGCTTCTCCCAAAAGAAAGCAAAGATCAACGCGCAGAGCTGGTTGCGCTGATGTTGAAAACATCCACTGCGTCGCCGGACGCACTGCCTTTGGACATGATGGATGAAGGTGCCGACGACAACACTCGTTTGTCGCGAATCGCCAAAGACGGTGATGTGGTGCTACTTGGCACATTCAGTCAGTGGCTTCCCAGCACGGTGTTCCAGGAGCTCCTCCTGCATCACAATCCCGACAATACCAGTGTGTTGATACAAGCTGTCATTGGTGGAAGCAAGGAGATGGTGAGCAAGTTGTGTGAACATCTCAAGGCCCTTGTGAATAATCATTCCGCCACTAAACAAGAAGTTCGGACCCTCGTACAGCTGCGATGCGAAGAAGGCAGTGCATTGGAGTTGTGTCAACTTCTTCGTCGCGATCGGGCGATTGAAACGGCGCTGGAGGAGCTAATTGGTACGGTAGCTTGATGATTGCAGTGTGGCACCTTTGACAAGTCATCCTGACTGCCCAAATGTTCATCGTGCATTTTGTATTGTGTTGCAGCTTGAATACAGATCGACAAAAAACTTCTCATTGTTGCCGTTTTGCTTGCTGCATTTGCTACGTGGATGTATTTTTCGCGGTGATCACATCATTCACTGCTTGCCGCCCGCTCTTAAATTTCAACTACGTGGTCGCTATTCATTTGCACTCATTGTCTTCTTTTCAAGAAAAGAAAAAAAAGCTCGCGAAATGAGGATCTGCGGTTTTTTTTCTACGTCATGTTTTGCTTGTTTTGTTGTAATTGTTGTTTTCTCTAGTGATGGCGTTCCGACCACCAAGTTTGCGGACCTCACGCCCTCGCAGCCCAGTCAATCGCTCCACGCCATGGGGCAAAGAAGTACTCGTACTCTTTGGCCTTGTTATTGGCATGGCAGTCGTGCTGCTTTCTATTCACACGTCGCTGATCAACACGACACTGCGGTTAATCATCGGCTTCTCTAAAGAGGCGGAACCTGTCGATCAAGGCGTTGGCCTCGGGAGATACCCAGGGGTCTGTGCGCACAATGGAATCGACGAGAGCCTTACGCCCCATCAAGAAGAAGTGCTCCAGTCGCTTAACATCGTAAGTTTGGCAGATCGTTTGACGCTCATGTGTCAGCTTGGCATCTCGGACTTGAGTGTTCCTGTTGGCAGTGGCTTTGCAGAAGAACTTCGGAACATTTACCCCACACGCATTTGTTGTGCGGATTACGATGTGTTCTTCTCTGCAGAAGGCACTGCGTTTGTAGGTCGGCCATCGCTCATCGCAATGCACATCGTGCTGCATCGGCAAAAGAACGGCATCGTTACCGTCGACCATAACACGAATCAAACCGTCGGGGGCAGTGACTTGGGTGCGATAGCGCGCCAAATTGAGCATGATCTATTACGCAACGCAATCCGCGAGAACGACATTACGAGCGCAGACTCGAAGCGTAAGTTCGCCCAGCCTCTGAAGGACATCGCCCAAGTGCTTGGAAGAGTGTTGTCGACTCAGTCGGGGCACCTTGCCCTACACGGTGTCAATTCCACGCGTATCACGCTGGAGCCCAAAGTCACCAACGCCGCGCCGCCTGCTCGAACACCGCTGGAGCGTGGTGAGCTTATTTCTTACAAGCAGGAGCGTGCAGCATTATCCGCCTCTGCCGATCTGGCGACCCACCACGCCCTTTACATTGGTGATGCGCTGCAACTGATTGCTCAGGAGCTGGGCAAAGTATCTGCAAAGATGCAGCTTCTGGACAAAGTGTCCCTTCACGAATATTTTGGCATCATCATCGATCCTCTGCGATACAGCAGTGTGTGGGATCGGCTCATGTTGTCGACGCCCGCATCTCGTGTGGTCGGTAGCCACGGCGTGGATGGTCCAGCTGGGCTTACAGTACTCGCGACTGAGCCACAACTGTGGTACGTCATTAGCGTAAAAGACATCGTGCTCGTAGCATTAGCGTCGAATTCGCACGTGGTTGCGGCGGCGGAAGGCGGTGGCGACACCATCGCGCTTCCTGACGGGCTTGATGCGGAGCAGTACTGCAGTTGGCTCCTCAAGCCCCCTAAATGGGCGAGAGAAGTGGCGCCGTCCCTCAAACTGCAGAAAAAATGTTCAAAATGGTACGACGTGGAAGTGCAAGCAAACAAACGCGGTGGCTCAAGCAACAGCACCTCAACAAGCAACGTGCAGCTGCACAAGCGTGCTCGTAGTCTCAGGAAACCTGTCTCGGGAGGGGAATCTTGGTATCGCGCTGCACGTCGTGTGACCCAGAAGCCTCCGCTTCTGTCGTGGGTCGTTGACACAGTGGATGAATACGATCGAATCGTATCGTTAGGGGATAGGGATGGGCTACGGTCTTCGTTTGTCATCTCAAACCGCGCACAGATGCTGCACGCTGAAGTTGCGGTAAGGTTTCCGCATACAAGTCCGTAGCAAAAGCAGATTTCAAGCGAACATTCTGCCCTGTTGTTTACCGAAAAACACAAGAGCTATCTTATTTTTCTTTTCTTTTCTTTTTTTTTGCGTGAGAAGTGTGTGCTGCAATAAAATTTTGTTTTAAACAACGCTGTTTCTTTTATTTGGCTGTTTATCGACACAAAGAAACAAAGAGGAGCATTGTAGATACAGTAGACACAAAAAACGACACCGCGACTCTTATTCACAACCATTCATACACTTGTTCGAACGCACACCACAAACGCTACTCTTAACCAGCGATCATGTTGCCTCTCTCACTCCCCCAAGGCGGTGCCTTCGGGCAGCCTCCGCGCACTCTTCCAGAAGGTGCATTGGGAGAGTCTGCGAAGCCTGTGCTCGATGCAAAGGAAGCGAAGAATCGACAGGAGCTTGTGCAGCGTCGCATGCTGCAACGGCAACGTGGGGGAACGCCTGCGGAGCCAGACGCTTCCCCGCGCTATCTTGCCGGATTGACTGGAAGGCGGCGGTCCTCAATTGCCGCTTCACAGGTCGCCAACGGTGGCAGCTTAGCAGCTCCATCGAGTCCGCATCGATCAAGTGACTTTCCTTTTCTGAATTGGGGTGCAGATGTTCAGTGCATGTCGCTTAATGATGTTGATTTCCTGGGAGGCCTATGTGTTGTTCCTGTACATGATAGAAAACTTGTGAAACTCGGAATCCTCGCTGCCCGGTCCATTTTATGTATGCAGCATGCAGACCTTGTTCTTCCAGAGGTGTTGCTGGCAGACTTCGCATCCGTTGGATCTGGATGTGTGCTCCTCTGCGAAGAAAAGTCGCGGAGCGGCAACTTAGGAATTCAGCCAGAGATTATGCCTCTTCAACGCCGTAAAGCGTTGGAAGCACTTTCTCTCGAATTTCACTTGGACCTTACGTCGTTCCTTGAGCAGTCCCCTGCACCGTGCACACTCCTGGCAGTGGATGCGTGGGACACTGTCACCGTCCGCAGTCACTTAAGCGGGAATGCTCGAAAATTGAAGCGAGCGCAAGAGAGAATGAAGCGCAACGCAGAGGCTGCGGCCGCTTCGGCAAATGCACAGGTTGTGATCAACACAGACCCTGAGAAGCCAGAGGGCGCTGAAGATGAAGAAGACGAAGAGGAAGAAGAGGAAGTTCAAGGGAACAGTCAAACCAGCGACGCAGCCCAACAAGCGCGCACATCGGTGATCGAGAGCATGCTGCGGACAAGTCGTGTCACCCCCCTCCAACTTCTGCGGAAGTTGCTAAACACCACCGAGGACCCTGAAGGCCCTTTGGATCAGACATTTCCGAACCCAAAGAAGGTATCGCATCGCTTTGTGACTGCCATCACCAACACCGTCCACCTCTTTCCTGTGATGTTCCCAATAGGCGTGCGAAGCTTCAGTGACTTCCTCCTAAGAAGGTTTCGACCGGAGTTTCTTCGCGTGTATTGTGGCGAGCCACTTGTCAGCACGGCGTGCTACGCATCGTGCCCCGTTGGTTCGACGAATGCGGCCAAGGTCAATTGTTTTCGTGCAACGCTGCACCTCTTCAACCACGTGATCCCCGCTTGTGCATCAACGTTGGACTTAGAGTCGACACCACTGCTAGGCGAAGCGTTGTGTGCGCGGCTTCACATGTTCGGAGTGAACTTACGATTCCTTGGATGGGTGCTTCCTTGGGTATCGCGTGAGGATGTCACGAGGGCTGTGTTGACAGAAATCACTGCGCGGTCTTACAAGAAAGTGGAGGAGCGCCGCGACAAATCTCGTCATGAGCGGCTCACAGAGGCACTGTTAGCCCACGCCTTCCAAATGCAACGCAAGAATGATAAGCCGCCCATGGGTGCGCCATCGTTACCCTCCGGAGTCGCGCCGCCTGAAGTGGACATTGAAGATGACGCAGAGGATGTGGAGTTCGCAGAGCTCACTCGTATTGCCGTCAACAAATTCTACCCTCCCCACTTGTGGGTGCCGCCGTCGCCTCGGAGCTGCTCCTGCTTGGCCGAATGCATCCCAAGTACGGCATCGTAATGGACGTGTTGGAGCGGTGGGGCGGCCCAGGAGCAATAGAAGACGATGAACATCCGACGGATAAGAATACAGACGGCGCATCGGAAAAGCAGTCTTCTGAGGTTCTTACGATTCAAGATGAATCTGTTCTCATTGATGGACCATCGTCCGACGTGTTTGCCCCTCCGCCGTTCCTAGTGGAACCCAAGGTGATTGAAGGTGTTGATTTCTCTCTCGACCTGGACCCTGTGAGTGTACCGCCCACACCACATGTGGAGGCCGCATATGAGTTCGACACCGTCCTGCACCCCTCTGTCATCGACTCGAAACAAGTCGAAGTTCGAATCCTCGATCTGGTGCGGCGGCAGCGTTTACACAAAGAAGGGCCCTCCATGAGGCGCTAACGGGATCTCTGCATGCACAGCGTCAGTTCGTCACGCACAAACCTCTTTATGAAAGTCAAGCACGTTCGTAGGTACAACGTCGCCGTGCTTCAGAGTGTTGAAGTACCGTTAAGAAATCGAGCTGCGGAGCGACGTGAAAGACACCTGTTAAGTAAGCCTAGGTAGCGTTGTACGAGGAGCAGCGAGTTCGTTGAACTCTTAGAATAAGAGCCATTGGGTGCTGACTGTGTGGTCACTGCTAGGTTGATGCCGCTTTTGAAGGCTGCTGCTGTGGTTGCGTTTGCGTTGTATCCGTTTGAGTCTTCAGCGACGCTTCACACTAGTGGTGGCTTCTACTCGCAGCTTAGTGTCGCATTGGGAAGACAGCAAGTGACACGGTCAAAGCTCGCAAAGAAGCACGCAAACGGTGATCTCCTTTCCCCGCGAGGAGATCGTATGATTCTTGCCGACCCTATCTACTGGGTCGCAGATGCATTCCTTGCACAATCCAAATTTCTGTTTAGCGCCGAGAATGACTCAGGGGCGATCGCGTCGTGCAACGATGGTTTACAGTTGGCTACAAACCCACGTCAACGCATCCAGATTATGATCACGCAAATGGGCGCCATCAGTAGAGCAGCTCAGAGCGCCATTCAGCAAGCTCCGAAGCCCTCCTTCGGCGTCTCCCTGGAAAAGAGGCGTCGGCGAGACATCAGCGACGATGAAGCAGACAGCGACGATGACCTGCATTCCGAACGGTCAGAGCTCAGCGACCCCGACGGCGGCCTGCCGGCCCTGAGCACTTCCAGAAGCTCTGTTGGTGGGTCATCACACACTCGCACTGCCGGCCCTGAGCACTTCCAGAAGCTCTGTTGGTGGGTCATCACACACTCGCACCACTCAAGGTGGAGGAAGCAACGCAAGCAACGCGCCGAGTGGTGCTTCCGTGCAGCCGCTTCTGTTGGATATTTTACGGACCGTGCCTGCATCCCTCCCCCCACGTCACCCAGCGAGAGAGCCGCTCTACAAAGCGTTGCTGATGTTGTTGGACGGCTTCTTAGATCGAGAAATGATCGGGAACACCATGCATATGCTGTCTCCCACAAGCTCTCAATCCGGCAGCATCTTCAGCAGGCTTGCTGGGGGCGCCAGTGGGGGCGGGGGTGTGGGCAACTTGAGCATTGCGGAGGGCTCCGTCAAAGATGAAATGAGTCAGTTCATCACTGAGAGGAACTTCGCGTCCAGTGGTGTGCCTTTAGAATGTCTCGGCGCGTTGAAGGCTCAAAGAGATGATTATTTGGCGTGTCATCTTTCACTCATGCGAGTGACGAACTTCGTTAGCCCCATGGCAATGCGCTTCAATTTTGACGATAGTAAGTTCCCAGAGTTATCTTCTGGAGCTGGCACAACTGCCAGCTCTAAGTCGGAGGGAGGAGGAGGGGGAGGAGGGGGAAGCAACGCACCGTCTGGGTCGGGGG
>CYKH01001443.1:59688-76815 GCA_001460835.1 Bodo saltans
GTAGATCCGTGTTACAAATGTGGCCAAGTACAAACGTTGTTGCGCGAGTAGCCCTATTATCACACAAGCACACGATTTTTTCAAACATTCTTTGCTTTGTTAGTTGGTGAAGTAGAAATTCCTTATCTAATCACACAAGCGAAAGCGACACTGAAATATGTCTTGGACAGCGCGTGTGCGCGACAACGCCCAGACTCGTCTTAAGAAGGCGCCTGTGTCATTACTACCCTGGTCAAACCCTGCCGCAACGGCCACAGGTCACTTTCGTCCTACGTACGGCGCTCACGACGACCAAGAAGTGCAAAACACAATCATAGCCCCACATTCACAAAACACTAATGTAGAACCGCAGCGATCATGGGGCAGTAGAGGCGACGAAGATACCGTCCTCGCCTTGACAGCGTCAACACGAACAACCACGGGCCTTACCTCTACTATCAATAGCGCGACAGCCAACGGGGGAAGCGACGCACTAGCGTGGATGAACGCTGAAGATATGGATCCTTTCGTCGGGCATGAGCGCGAGGCTGCAAATGCTCTGCAAGGAATTCGCCGCTCGATGAATCAGTTTCTACATTCCGAGCTGAAAGAGATTATTTTCGTAAAGATTTCTGCGGCACCGCCGTTGCTGACCAATCCGGAACTGAGCGCTCCGTCGCCGGCTGAAACTGACGAGCTCGCTGCACAAGCCGCGGCAGCAAACAGCAAGAAGTCATCAAAACCGCCAAAAGGCGCCTCACCTAAGCCCCAGAGCGAAACTCCCTCTGGGCCCCCGCCTGGTGCTGGGGTGGCCGCCTGTAACGCACTTTTGACAGCCGCACTAACCAGCGCATGCACTCGGTCACTCAGTTTGGAAAAGGCACAGCTGCTCCTCCAAAGGCTAGAAGAAGCTGCAGCAACTGGAGCCGTTAACGTTGCCAGAGCAGATGCTGGGGACACAATGAATCACACGAATCCCTCACGCAGCAAAACCGCCACCCCTCAGCCCAGCACTGCTCGCAATCATCCAAAGAAAGGCGGGGCCATGACGCCTCAAGAGTCATCGCGCGCTGCCGATGACGGTGCACAGCTCGTCCCTGTTCCCGATCGTATGCTTGCAGAGCTCAAACTTTTTGTGAAGGACGTCGCTCATATTGTGCGCTCGTATGATGAAGGCATAGATGCGTTGATGACGCACTACAAATGTACGAACAGCAGCAGCAGTGAGGCTCCCCACACCGCCACAACGACGCTCCCGTCCCTTGGGAATGGAGTCGCTCCTTGCCAACTTAGCAAAGGTCTTTCCATGGCAGCTCGCGAGCTTGCCCTTCAGCAGACTGATAACGCCAGATCCGTCCGCCGGAAGGCTGCCTCCCGTTCCGTCTCTCCCTCACGGCAACAAGATTCAGTTGTGGGTGGATTCGGCGCTCTCACTGATCCTGATGTTGTCGCAGCCTGCATTGACGTTCCTAGCTGCGGTGAGTATCTTGTGGGACGCACAGTGATGACGTTTGGTCGTTGTGATGTTTCTCAACTTTCTGCGCATGTGATCTGCGGGAACTGGTCGCCGCGTGAAACAATTCTCTTGTGGGTGCTCAAATGCCTGCAGGATGCCGGTGGCTCAATCCAGCGAGACCATGTCGTGCCCTCCTCTGACGATAACACGAAGAAAGCGCCACCTGTGCCACTCATCAACTCCCTTCTTGCTCTCCTTCCGCAGAGGGTGAGCATCGGTATCGGATGGCAGCGGCACCCAGTGTACGGCGCCGTCACTGTCTGCTTGGCAACGCCCAAGTTTGTGGAGCTCCCCTTTACCACGCAGCGAAGTTTATTGCCAATCGGCGAGATCGCAAGGTACGTCACCAACGGGCTCGCATCCAGGCAAGATATCTCTCAGTTCCCCATTCAATTCTCTTCTGCGGTGCATGTTGCAGAGTTCAAAGCAATTCGTGCTGTGGCGCCGACATCCCACCCCATCGAACCACTTACATCCAGTGAAGTTCAGTTGCTACTTGATGTTCCGATCACTGTAGACATCGCTTGCACCGTCGTTCAAGTCGATGCACCGCCTCAGACGCCATTCTACGGCCGAAAAACGATTGACGCAGAGATGAAACTTGCCCGAAGAAAAGGAAAGCCGCTTTCGTCGGTCCCTCAAGAGCCTCGGTGCAGCTCCAGCATCTGTCTGGTCGATTTCCCTCCCTCGGCACTAGGGACAGCAACGCGAGTGACGGTGAGACTCGTCTCGCACCGCAACGCAACGCTGCACATCTTTGCAAAGCTCAACGGTCAATCCGACGCCTCCTTCCATCAAGTGTCCTCGGTACAAATTCAACCAGCGTACTCAGAGGAGGCGTGGTTTGCTGCGCAGGGCGTCGCCTCAAACCCACTGCACACTGTCGGCCTCCCTGTCACGTCGGAGATGTTCCAGCGCTGGAGGGGCTGTGTGGTGTCACCGATGTGCGATACCGTCGTGGACGGTGCAGCGATGGTACCCTTCGAAGTCTACCTCCCCCACGACACGCAAGTATGCGTGCTGAAGGGAGCTCATGGAGAAACTCTCCTTAAGCCCCAGCAGCCGCGAAAAACCGCTACGTTGCTACCAGCAGCATCGCCGTCATTGTCTGCAGTCAACGTCAGCATTGATGCCATGAGTCCCATTCCGCAAGACTCAGAGGCCTCAGTGGGAGAAAAATCAATCCTTCCACCATTGCCCAGCGGTAGGAGGGCATCGTCCACACAGCGGGGAGATGCTTTGACAACATTGTCCGTGTCATCAAGTGACTCTTCGCTGAGGAAGCGTCGCGGAGGGAGCCGTGCCAACACGACGCTGTTCAAAGGTGTGTTGCATCGAGCGAGAGAAGGACCGCTGCAGTTGTGGGTAGATGGATTCGTTGTCTGCCAGTGGACAGTTTCATTTTGACATGCACGACCACCGAGTGTCGAGTCCGATCGACGTGACGATGTCGCTCGAATCCTTACTACCTTCCTGGCTTTAGCTAAGTTTCCCTGATTTATGTCCTTGTTATGCATTTTGCTGCTTGACATGTGTACTGTACAACATCACACACTATTTTTAATGGGTTTCGTTCCATCTGTCATTAAGTGAATGTGAATTGGGAGATGCTTGCCTTTGTGTTTCCTTCGATCTTTTCAAAGTAAATTTAACAGATGGACGACAAGAGTTCTGCAGCAGCGTATCATGCGGAACTAACATCAAGCAGCGCAGCATACCGCACTTACGCAACCACACGACAGGATTTGTGGAAGGACCCACGATTCCAACAAGCACAGGCGCGGCTTGGCCGAAGTGGGGACTATGCTGCTCATTATGTGCAGCACTTGTTGCCCAAGTTGAGGGAGCACTTCGGCAACAACACGGAGCCGAAGGCGGCCCCCCTGCGTTTCCTCGATATGGGCTGTGCACCAGGCGGCCTTTGTGAAACGCTTCTTCATCGATCTGGCGCCTTGCAATGGTCAGGCGTGGGCGTGACCCTTCACGAACAGGACGGTGGGCTTCCAATGGACGTCGGTGCGATCCCTGATCGATTTGACATTCGATACGCCGATGTGACGCACCGCGATGCTTTTGTTCATGCGTGTGTGAAAGATGACGAAGTTGGAACGTTTGACTTCGTCAATTGTGGCATCGTGTTGGATCAAACAGTGCGCAGAAAGCGCAGCGGCGGCAATACCGCGACGCAGCAGCCTAGCGATGAGGACGCATCAAGCGCATCCACCACTCCGATGATTTCGTTTGGAGAGCAGCTGTACACGCAGCTACTCGTCGCCGCACGAGCATTAAAAAGCGATGGCAGCGGTGCTGTGATGATGGCACTCAAAACAGACTTTCCGTCCCTCCCAGAAATGATCCCAACGTTGGCCACGCTCATCCAACACCGATCATCCCACACAAAGGAGGAGAGCAACGACGGCTATTCACCTCAAGAGCCGTCCAATACATTGCCGGGGAGCCACACAAGTGTGAGAGTCATTCCCACCATGTACACCATGACGTGTGGAAAGAAGCAATTCTACACAGTTGTATTCGGTGCCCACGCAACTGCTCAACTCGCCGAAGATGTTCGTCGGATTTGGAACTTGGGGACTGCACGCTATTTGGCGATGAAGCGCACAGCCATTGCAGCGAAGAGAGCCCGAGATGACAATACAGTGGAAGGGGCGTCTGTTTCCTCCGCTAGCAAACAGAAATTGGTAAGCGTGCAGAACCTTGTCGTCAGCACCCTGGCCAGCAGCTCAGGTGATGGATCTGTTGACGCTGTTGTTGTGGAGTCCAACGGGTATGTTGCCCATGATGCCGTGTCGTCTGTGTATGCGACGGTGACTGGGAAGGACCTTGACGCGTTCTTTGGAATGGTGTCCGCTGCATTGCAACAGCAGGCGAGCGGTCAGCGATTAGGCCGCTAAGACTATGGCTCTCGTTTTCTTTGTGCTCACCCACAAAACAATCAATCCCCTTATTGATTGTTACCTCAGCTTGTCTTTTTTTTTTTTTTCTGTGCTTGGAGCTGGAAAAGAAAAACATAACACATGCGAAGATGGTTTCGTTTTGAATTGCCGACTGCGGTGCGACTCACACAGAAGGTGGCATCGAGGTCTTGTGCAACCGTCGCCACCAAGAAGAAGAGGTTTGAAAAGCGACACCCGTCATCTCCAAGGGACGCTGCTCGGCATTCATTACAATCGTTATTCGAGGCCGCGACTGCTAGCTGTCAATCACTGCTGCAAACTCCGCTGGATGCCACTACTCCTACGGTGGACATCCCTCACCAGGCTGCCGCGACTGTCAAAGTTATTGTTGCATATCTTGAGTTCTGGAATGCGGCCTCCACTTCAGAGGAAGAACAACAACTTCCCGATGCGTTGATAAGCCGTTTCCTTGTGTGTCTTCACCGACTGGTGAGTTTTCCCGCTTTGGGAGCGCAACTAGATCTTGAACTGGATTATATGGGTGACCTGGATGTGGACGACGCTTGTGTGCCTGCAAACAATGTGGCTGCTAAAGCCGGTGGAGAAGCACCCATCAGCATTCTGATACTTCGTATGCTGATGGCATCGTGCGTGCCTTCAATGGAGCCACGATTGACATCGAAAGTGTTGCATGAATTATTTGAACTTGCCGCAAGAATATCCTTTGCACAACGGCCGGGACTCATCGACAACGCCGCGATGCACCTGAGACCATCGCATGACATGCTGCTATTTGGTGTCTTTGCAACCAAAATTTTGCAAAACCCACGTACCTACTACACTTTCACCAAGATCATTGAATCCCTTATTCGGAATTGCTCTTTTCGAACTTCTTTCAGAGGTTTCGCAAACAACAGTGAGCTTTTACATACTCAACTGTCAAAGACGCGGCGTGAATCTGTGAGTCTCGAGCTGTACCGATTGGCGCAAGCACTCAAACTGCTTAAGAATAATGTCGATTACGATGATGTTGAAGCGACCCTCCAAAGAAAAAAGAACCAAGGAACACTGTTTGTCGCCGATACCCTTCATTGTGTGTCATTTCAGAACCCCCACAGCATCAAAATTGAAGATCGTTTTGATGAATGCGTGACTAGCCTCGTAAATGAACGCTTCCAACAAAAATATTTTATCGGGCATCACTGCGTGGCAATGATGAGTTCTCGCTACCTGTGCTTGCTGACGTCAGATCTTGCTCAACTCTCACGTTGCTCATCCCCCGAACAAGACCTCATTCTGAATCGAATTCAGTTTCAAACCGATACCACTGCAGCTGCAATTCTAAGAATGCGAGAAAACCTCAACGTTCGAAGATGGCACAACCTTCTGTGGTTTCCAACGCATCACGCTTGGAGTAACATTGATTCGACACTAATGGGCATCGGCACACTCACATCGATCAAAACTCACAGCTCGCTTCGTCAATTGTACGCCGCTCTTTCCACCGTTGCCCTTCGAGAGCGCATTGCCGCGTTTTTTCTTCGATCATTCCACAGTGAGTGGCTTCCAGAAAAATTGAGCTGCGAAATGGAGAAAATTATTGGCGACGAAATTGTCGTAGCATTCACGGAACTATGGAATCATCACTCGGTTGATGCTGAAAGTAAAACTTCAACACAAGCAAACTACGATTTAGACCAGATTTATGTTCGGGTTTCTGTACGTCTCCGACTTTGGCTCTTCGCTTTGGAGACCCAACTTCATGTCTCGCTATCAGTTGCATTCCGTTTCATTGACATCGTCATGCACCAACCATCGCACCCACCAACAACAGTAAAGGCAGTTCACAACGGCAATGATGACGTCATTTTGGTACCTCTCACATCCGTTTTTCGTGCGATTGCCTTGATGCTATCAAAGTGCAAGTTATCAGGGGTGACTGCTCACTCCGACTGTCACGAGAGAGGTTACGCCATTTTGTACGCCATGAATTGCATGCCGCATTCCTGCGCCGATGCATTGCATCGCAAGCTGTTGTGCATCATTGGTGAATTGCCCTCGCATGGACATCCTCGCTGCAACTCTGGTGGGCCGACGCATGTGAACCGCATCTTGTGCAGCATTGCGTTACTGTGTCACCTCGAAGCCTTTCTCTGCTTTGTGACGGACTTTGCTGCACAAAATGTCACGAGTGGCTCGCACGTTCTTGAACTGGTGGAGCGCGTAGTACGACAACAACTGTTGTTCTCACTGGAGGCTCCCTTGTCGATCCTCATAGCGGAGCACGCGGCAAGAGCTGAGGAGCTATTTCCGTTGTTGTGGTTGATGTTTACTGAACATAAATCAGTGAAAAACGACTCCAGCGCCCTGTTGGTCGAGTTGACTCAAGAAGCCGTGGCGATATCGCTAGAACCTGAGCTTGACGCTTGCCTAAGAACGATCGAGGCCCAGGCCGCTCCTGTTGCCTTGCCCGCCACTCTCCACTCCACGAGGCACGTCAGAGATGTCTGCGTGTCGCACATCGCTCAGAGGCAATGTACACTGGCGGAATATGCCGTATCGTTGCAGCGGTACTTGGTGTTTACGTTGCCAACAGAGATCGCCAATGAAATTGGAGCAGTTCTATTGGCGCGTCACGATCATAGCGACAGCACTTGTGATGCACTGTGCGCCACAGTGCAGTCGTTGTTGTCACCACTTCATGAATGCCCTCCTTCCCTTGTTGTGCTCGCAGCGACCATCACGCAGCTCCAGAATACCTCTCCACCACCAAAGGTTGCATCAAAGCCCTCACCAACATTTGAGCCAGCCATTCAAGCACTCTATCGTCTGGAGAAGAAACGAAATTCTGAACACTGGCTTTCATCTCATTTCGGATACGTAACGCTGGGTGACGCAATTCTCGCAAACTTCTTGTTCACACAGGCTCAATGGGGTCATCCCACAGACACAGCGGTGGACGGAGTGCACACCACTCCCTCTTCCTCTGCAGCAATGGATGTATTGTGGCGTGTCCATCCAGTGCTTCTGATGCGTTGCTGGGTACGAATGCTTGATGTTGATGATGACAGTGGTGAGAAAGCAGGAATGTTGTGGCATGCTGTGAGGTGTGAACCTTCTCGTCCGTTGATTGCCATCGAAGTGCCACACGCAATCGATCTTGTCTCGCAACTGTCGCTGGTTTTGCGTGCGCTACCGCAGCTGAGTTCAGCTGATCATCGAAATGGTCATGCAAACGTTCGTTCGACAACGCGACGTGTGGCGACCAATGCAACTCGCTGGGTGTGGACACTTATGCTGCAGTTCTGCGCAAGTGAGAACGAAGGAATGAATGTCCGCTTATGCGGTTCACTCCAACCACCTGCTCTTATGCGCTTGTTTGACTCAATCGAGATCATGTCCCAGTACCTAGAAGGCCCTCTTGCAACAGATGGCCTCTCGCTGCTCGTCGAAGTCCTCACTGGAGTGATTGTTGATGTCGACAAGCGGAAGCAAGAACTTCTTTCACATCGTGACTTGCATCATATGGCAGCACGCATTGGGCACCTCCTGACGCAGATGTCCGCTCACCCACATGGGGCGCATGTCAAATCGATCACGCCACGTCTACCTCAGCTTGTCTATGACTGGGTCTGCTGCCCTGGCCAATCGTCGGGGATGGGCGGTGACAGCGAAAGGAACAACAACGTCATCACGCAGTGGATTGAAGGCGTCCGTCGCGTGTGTACGTTGCTTCCATCCGACGCCGCCCTGTGCCTCGTGCACGTCCCACTGTGCGCTGCATTGGAGACTGCTCTCCAGCAGCTGAAAGAAGTGCAACATGCAGTGGGAGAGATGGAAGCTCTGTTGGACGGTGCCGCCTCGTGTGGCCTCCACATCCCCGCATTATCATCCATGATTGTCAAGGCCTTGTTGGCCATGTCAATGTCTGCGGAAAGCGGCAGTGATTCATCGCCACGACTCCTGAAACTATTCCACGCAATGCTGCGTTGCGATGGAAACTACTCTCACCATCAGCGGCCGGGTGAAATTCACCATACACGTGTGCGCTACGCCACCAACCACGAAGCCAATCGACCATGGTACTGCTTCTCTTCGCCGCTATCAAGCACGGAAGTCATGCAGTGTGGGGAGTACATTTTGAAAGTCGCTGAGGGGCACATTGTGGCTTCACATGCAAGCGCCGTTGTAATATCAATGCACATGTGCGCTGTGGGCCTTGAGATGCTAGAATTGCTGTCGTCGGTAAGCCGCCCCCGTGGCGAATCATCTTCTCTCACGGCACTCGCTATTTTGTTGTGCAGGGAGTACATTTTTACTTGTCCCCACGTTTCTTGTGAACAAGCTGCACGGGCTGTTCGCGTGGCAAGTAGAATGCGATTGCAGTGGACAGACAATGACGGAAATATTGCAACAGCAAAAACGTTAGCAGCTCATTTCTTTGAGAGGGCAGATGATGTGACGAAAGTTGCGCTGATCTGTGCTCTCGTCACTGATATGAGTGATAAAACGTTCGCTGATGAAGACGATGCAGTGGACGCGTGGGCGGCTGTCCTCACCACCTTTCTCCACCAGGTGCTCGATCATGTCAACCTTGACGTAGGGCTGATCGACACGATTCTTCACAGTTGCTTGGTGCCGCTGGCCACTCTCACAAGCAACAACAACAACCTCCATGTGGAAAGTGTTGGTTTGCTTCGCAGTGCCGCCAAAGAGATCTATCACAAAGCAGTCCTACATTGGATGCAGAAATGCTCCCCCTCGCTGGACTGGAAGCGTCACATGGCGCTGAACTTTGTACGTGTTGCCGCGATGCTTTATCCTGGTGATCCCGTCAATGGGCCTCATCACAATAAGAATGACGAGGAGTACCACTGCATCCTAGCATCGCTTTACTTTGTTTGTATGCCTCCTGAAGCCGTTGTGCTTTATCAAAGGGCTCCTCAGTTGGCGGAGTGCGAAGCCTGGCTCTTCTCCTTGGATGCATCTGGACTTCAGTTGTCGACTGGCCAAGCTGGTATTGACCTGCCACTGAGGCTCGATGTATCGCAATGCTTGCAAGCTCTTGAATCTTGGTGGCGGTTGAGCCTTCCCCCCTCTGAGCAATTCCTAACCCCTTGCTTGAAGAGGCTGGAGATCGCTTCCAAGGCTCCAGGCTGCAGGACGCAGCAGTGCGTGGAAATGTTGGAAGCGTGTCTCACATTTGGAGTGGCGCCACGTGCTTGGATGACGTCCATGGTGCTTAGGTTGAACGAAGAGCAGCATCGCGGCGATTCGGCGCGTGAACGAGGAGCGTTTGACGCAGCAGGAGGTTTATTTACCCGACAGCACGTCAATTCGGGATTGCTATTGCCGTTATCGGAACGTGCGCTGATTGTTTGCCGTGTTTTCTCTGAAGAATACGGTGTTCATTTGCCGCATTACGTGAAGCGGTGGACACCGTCGATAACTTCTGAATTGTTGCAGTAGGTGAAACCGAAAAGTTATCTCAGTTGGGGGCTTTGTAGCTGAAAACGCTGTACACAGCAAGCTCATGCATTCTTCTTCACGTACTCTCTTTTTTGCTCCTTTCTTACAATGATGGTTTTTGCGTGGTAAAATGTTGGACCATTGCTATGCATGTGTCTCCTTTGCTGTTGTGTGTACAAACAAAGAATATTACTCTAACAAGATCAGAAATGACCTTGGCTCGTTTCACAGGAACACTCCTTGTGCTTCTCGCAACAGCTGCGCATGTGGCCAGCAGTGCAGCCTCTACAGGCGACACATTCCACAGCGAATTTCGAGCCTTCACGTTCCAAGTCAGTCTCGGAACGGATTCCAAACATCGACTTCAAAGCTCCCTTGGTGTCGGCACGCCTTCGTCCATCTGGAAAACGCGTGACATCCCGTACTCCTTGAATGTGACTGCTCCCGCTGTTGTCAATGGCATTCAGGCAGCAATGATACTGGCCTCCAACCACATTCGTAATCGCACGTGTGTGAATTTCTATGAAGTTGCTCTGTCGAATACGAGCGTTGACAAGGTCATTGTTGGTGATGGCCCTGGTGGCTGCAGTGCAGGCGGTCGTGTATTGAACTCTGCTGGGTGTGATAACCAAGTGCAACTTCTCGTTCACGAAATGTGGCACATTATTGGCATCGGGCACGAGCACATGCGTGGCGATAACAATCAAGTTCTCCTCCAAAATTTGACCAACGTGCAGACCGATTACAGAAGCCAGTTTACATTTACCAACACAATTTTCAACGTCCGGGATCCACGCAGTGTCATGTGGTACTTCGAGACCTCATTTACTGCCAATGGCCTCCCAGCCTACGTGAGCCAGTACCAAGATTATCCAGTTGGATGCAACCGTCTCACTAAAGCTGATGCGGAGAACGCCGAGTTCATCACGCAGCACTGCCGCATCGCACCAGTTGCACCCCGCTGCATGTCGAACCTTGGCACCGCCCAGCTCACCGCGACAACTATTGGGAAGAACTTCCGCGGGAACCTGAGTCTGATTGCATTGTTTAACGATGAAGTCATGCCAGCAACAGTCACCGGTGCTCCTTCTACTGCGACCGCAGATATTTTCAGCGTAGCATACACTCGCGGATCTCAGCGCATCATCGCACTTCACCCACAATCTTCCGATGGTAATACCTCCTTCTTGGTGAATGTCACATGGAACGCATCTACCAGCCAGAAGACGTGGTGCGCAGTGCGTGTGAACATCGCAGCCGATGAGTATATTTGCAACGGCATTGGCTCACGTGACAAAAATGTTTGCAGTGGTCATGGTGTGTGCAACTCCTTCACATACCCCCAGTGTTCGTGCAGTGCTGGCTACGGTGGTCCATTCTGTGAGGGCAGCACCCTCTGCCCCATGAATGTTCATTGGGATTTGGAACCGACAGAGGTCAACTCATACTGTCTCACAAACGACACGGACGCGAAGTACATGCCAAGCCCAATGGGCACAGGCTTTGGCCCTGTTGTTGCAAAATCAAAGTCCTTCAGTTTGAATTCGTACTACATCCGCCAGCCTCGTGAATTCAGCTACTATTTGTACTACAGCAACGCCACCGCAACCGACGCGTACATTCATCTTGGTTTCGTCTATTACTTCATTCCGAAGGGGATGGTGAACAGCATCGCGAATGCCTCTGGATGGAAGCTGCATCGGTGGGCATTCAACTGGACCGCAATGACTGGTCAACTGTTCATCGAAAATCAGTACGTTCAAACCTACGGCTTTAGCTGCACCGGCTCTGATTGCTCCGTGAAGACAATTTGGCTGAATCCCTTCAATGCAACCCTTGGGCTCGACCGAGTGTTTGCTGAGTGCTCCCCGTCCTTCACTACGATGACTCTACCGAAGCAATCGGCCCTGCTTGGGCAGCTGCTTGCGAATGAGACAATGACCTTACGATTCGAAACAGGCCACGGTGACTACGCATGGAACGTCTCGGCACTGCGCACAGTTCCCCTGTGCTCCGTTGCTGGCCTCCCCGCTCTCACCGCCAACGTCTCTGCGAACCTCGTATCCCCCACCATCGCTGATGTGACGTTCAGTGTGCCTCGTGCTGCACTTGCGTCTGCAAAGTCCGTCATCACCTGCACCCCCACCAGTGATCATCTCCTGAACACATCACTCGGCTTAGCGCCTGGTATCAGCAAGTCTCTCGAAGTCAACGGAGTGTGTGAAGCGAACAGCACCTTTTCTGGCTCCCTTGCTGGCAATGCCATGACCCCAGTCGTGACCTCTGCCAGGCCCACCTCTATCTTCGTGGAAGTCCCCACCAACTCCACCGACAATAACACTTGGATGTCTGTGTACTTCTACTCACTCGATAGCACCGCGTCGTTTGACCGAATGACGATGCACACCGGCAATGGATACTTCCAACTCCCCAATGCATCGTCGACCGTCATCAACACACAAGTCACGAACTGGGTCACCATCAGGGACTCCTTGCTGCATGTCTGGATGATCTTCAACTGGAGCACGATGAACGTGACCTTGACGTACCGCCTTGCGTCGAAGCCTTCGAATCCCCTTGGTGGAAACTTAACGTTCCCGATGCGCGCTGCAGGACTATCGCGGCTTGACCTGCGCATCAACGGTGGAAACGTTGGGCAGACACTGCGCACAGTGGTGAAATGCACTCCGTTTAACGGCGATTTTGAAGCTGCCAAGTCGGCCTCCTCCGCCACCGAGGCGCCGCTCACCACGCTGGCTCCGTTGACCACTCAAGCACCGATCACGACTACGACGGCTGCCCCTGTTACCACCCAAGCACCCTCAACGACCTCCGCCCCGAGTACAACAGCAGTCCCCACGACGCAATCCCCACCCGCCACTACCGCAGTGCCAACACCCGCGCCAACGTATGGAGCGTGCAACACAAACCTTTCCACGGGTCTCTTCAACAACGTCGATGCTTTGAGCTGCATGGAACCTTTTGACTGTCATGTTACCTTCTGCAACTGTGTTGGCTCACCCCTCTCGATGACGTGCACCCCTTTTGCCACGAACAGCACTGCTTCTCAGATTCAGCTCTGTGCCAAGCAAGCAGTCACCTGCACGCTCAACGCTGCACTGAACGCTCGCAACGTCTGGGATAAGAATTGCCGATCGTGGGGAGACTCACTTACCGCAGTCTACTCAGCCTACTACAACAACCGCTCCGTCTCAAACTTCACCGACGCGTGCAAAGCAGACATGTGTGCCCTCGTCACCGCAGGAAGCAGCTCGCTTGTTACGTACATCAATATCGACAGTGTGTGCACCCTCGCGCAACTCCCCGCACCACCAGTCGACGGTATCGTGTCGGGTTGTGCCCGCCCCAACCGTTCCTACTTCGCGGACGATCTTCCCGTCAGTGCGTGCACCAATGTCGCCTCATGCGTCGTGACGTACTGCGGATGTTTAGGAGGCACATGGAACGCGACCACCAAGGACTGCACCTCACCGTCCGATCAGCCATCGACTACAGCGGCCAAGACGTGCCTTGCGACAGCGATGAATTGCCTTGTGACATCTGCGCTTGATACGTACGTGCCTGGGGCGTCTCCTTTAGACCCCAACAAGTGTCTTGCATGGTCCGTTCCCATTGCTCAAGATTATGCTGCATACTATGCCGCCACTGAAAAATCGTCAACGCAACTTGTGAAAGCCTGCAACAGCTCTGCGTGCGCTAACGTATTCCGTTACAATCGTTCTGCGGAGCTCTCAAGTGTATGCGCATTCTCGAGCCTGGCGGGTCGCCTGCCAACATTCGTGCAGTACAATGCTTGCCCCTACTCCTGCCCCGATGCCACGTGCGCCACGAGCCTCTCCTCGTGCGGTTGCACCGCCAACGCCACAATCACATCGCTCTCCGCGGAACTGTCGCACAACAATACGCCAACACTTGATCTCACGAAGGCACAGAGCTTCAGAGCGTATGGCACGTACGGCATTGCCTCCGGGAACTGCTCTGCGTTCGACTTCAACTCGCTGCTTCGCTTCGCATGGGCACTCTGGACTCCCAGCGGCACGATTGTGTTCGCCGTCAACAGCTCGCTGTTGAGTCTGCCTGCATTTTCTCTCGCCGCCAACCAAACATACTTCCTTAACCTCACCGCAACTGGGCTCGTAGCGACTCAAGTCTCACGTCGCTCCTGGTCCTTCAGTGCCGTTGCTCCAACCCCAACGGTTTCTGTTTCAGGAACCGCCCGTCTGTCGTCCAATAGCAGCACCGTGATCAGAGCCACCATTGCCCTACACTCAGTTCCTAGTAAGCGAACCAGGACGCAGCACCACTCGCCGTGCAGGACGGGGAGGGTAGCAGATGCCACTATCGCTGGGCTTACGATCCCCGTTGGTTCCCCTGTCGGCTCCTACACCATCACCTTCACGTACCGTGGCCTGTACAACAGTTCCCTCAACTTGACCGTTGTGAGCGACGCAATCCCTATTGTTCGCGTGTTCTACTCTGGCACTCCACTCTCAGCGACCCCAACGCTGATGTACTTGAGCAGTCAACGCATCCTGCTGGGCTCTCTGGTTCAATTCAGCGGAAACGTGACGTACTCATGGTCTGTGAATGGGAACAGTGTCTCCAGCGCCTCCAACATTGGAGTTGACGCGACGACGCTGACATCCACGCCTCTCGCCGATATCGGCAGCACAAGTGCTCAAGTGAAGAACACCGTTACCCTGCGTGTTGCATCTGCTGCTAATCAAGAGCTTTACGGCGAAGCTTCGCTGACCATTGTTATCGTCGAACAATTCAACGCAGCCCTCACTGTTGTTCGTGACCCAAACAACGCTGCCTTCGCCACTGGCCTCACTGATAAGCTCCTCTTCACCGCTGCTGTCACCCCTGCGCTCACCACAACAACCTCTCCATCAGGTGCCATCATCTCCTATGCTCTCTCGTTCTACGACGATGTTGGCGCCAAGGTGGTTGCTAACGGGCTTCCCGCAACGCCAAGCGGGTCATCTCTGTCGGCCACGGCACCTCTGTTCTCCTCGCAGACTGCACAATCGATCTGCCAGACGTTCTCAGTCATTGTGACACTCAACGGTATCACTGCTGCGACTGCAAATGCAACGTTTAACATCACGAAGCCCGACCTCGCCGCTGCCGCCGCTAG
Source organism: Bodo saltans (assembly GCA_001460835.1). Lineage (NCBI taxonomy): Eukaryota > Euglenozoa > Kinetoplastea > Eubodonida > Bodonidae > Bodo > Bodo saltans. The sequence goes on from CYKH01001443.1 coordinate 74,729, forward strand.
CGAACTCGCTAAAGCTGGCTCCATCACCGACCCTGCCCTCGCTGCTTCGGCTGCCAACACATTGCGTGCACTCATGGCGCAGTCGACCAATTCCACACAAGCACAGGCACTTGGTAGCGCCATGATCGGTATGTTAGTGAACTCCGTCAGCAACACCAGCACGCTTTCCTCCACTGAGCAAGCGTCCGTGTTTGGCAGCATCGCCTCAGCCCTTGCAACGCAATCGAGTGGCAGCAAGAAGGAGCTCAGCCAGAACGTTGCCGCTGTCGTCAAGAACGCTCTCAAGAGCTCCACGTTTGACTCCGCCAACATTGCCCTCGCTGCCGACGCCATCGGTGCAATGGACAGCCAGACCGCAGGAGATACGTCCGTTTCTCTTGCGCAGGCACTCTCCAACGATGAATCGTCGCTGATTGGCGAGCTAAAGCGAATCGCTGTCGGTGGAATTGTTGTGACCGCAGTGCGTCAAACTGGTGGGGCCCTTGCCGGGCTTGTTGTTATTGACAGCAGCTCAGGAGCCTCCCTTGTCTTGCCCGCCTCGTTCTCATTTGCCGGCATGTCGTCGGACACTGTCTATGGTGTCGCCACCACCATCCTAACGACCAACCCCTACGGAAATGAAACGACAACTGGCAGTATCCAGTGCATGCTACAGTGTTCGAGGCCGTCGCCGGTGAGTGTCACTGGTCTCACCGATCCCATCGTGCTCGCCATTCCTGGGGGAACGGGCATTTGCCGTTATTACCGAACTTCGGACTTGGTGTGGACAAGCCAAGGCTTGACATCGTCGATCCGCAACGGTATTTTGTACTGCAGCACAACCCATCTGACTGCCTTCGGATCCTTTGCTACATCCTCTGCATCTGCGCTTGCAGTGTCAGTGAGCGTTCTGTTCCTTGCCTTCCTGGCACAGCTGCTCGCTTAACGCCTTTCTAAGGAGATAACCGCGCTTTCGAACACCAAGGGAGGGAGCCCAGGCTATTTGAAGAAACATGTGAAAATGCCTTATTCGGATATCCCCATACCGCTTTGGTGATTGTGTGAGTGTGTGACCCCCATGAGTGTGTGACCCCCATATATCCTTTAAATGTTAACTGACATCATATCGTGTGAGTCAGGATTGACTTCGTAAACCAAGACATCTTCCTCCCCTCCAGAGAGAATGATTTCCACTTTCTCGTTCCCGCTGCAGAAAAAATGAAAAAATGGGAACCATGCGTCTTCGCCACAAACGAGCAGAATGTTGTGCTGCGAGTTGCGAAGAGGGAAAGAAAATCATAAGAAATCAAGAAAATTGTAGAGGCACGAGGAAATTATTCGGCATTCATTTCCATGTCTGTGCTAAACTACCGAACGAGGTAATGATGTTGTTGGAGCAATCCTGTGTTGGCTGTTGTTTTAGTTTCCCGCAAGGGCGGAGCAAAAAAAAAAACACGACGGCACACTCTCCCCTCCGATGGCGCAAAACGATGTCATTGAGCTATCAGAGCGCCTCATCAAATATGCAACGGGTCAGTTTGATCCCGCACTGATTCACACGGCAACACTTCGAATGCTCACCATTAGTTCCATCCACGCCGATGCCTTCGCCCGGTGCAATGAATACCTGACCACACTTGACCTTTCCCGCAACCTACTCACGACGATCAGAGGACTGGAACACCTGAACGCCTTGGTGTATTTAGACCTCTCATTCAATCAACTGACGTCTGTGCATGAACTTTCGAAGTGGTGCCCTTCACTTGAAGTGTTGCACTTAGAGGGAAATTGCATTGCTTCGATGGAAGCGATTGGGTGCTTCGATAGCGCAGTGATGCCAAAGCTGCGAGCATTGTATTTACAAGATCGAGACGGTGAGTTCGCAAATCCAGTCTGTTGCCCAAGCGGTGGCCGCGAAGAATACGTGGCATTCGCTGCGGCACACTTTCAGCACATTCGCTGCCTAGATGGGCATTACTTCAACCGCCATGATGTTCACCCACGTTATGTACAAGGGTCCAACGATGAAGAAGTCAAGTTGCCCGACTGCCCACCGTGGATCGGTGACGATTATTTTGGAAACGCGCTCTTAGAGGCTGCCAAGATTG